>JAVTVJ010004830.1:0-15462 GCA_034509425.1 Eopsaltria australis | reverse complement strand
TTATCAGATATTCTGGGATTAAATCCAATTAATTATCAGATATTCTGGGATTAAATCCAATTAATTATCAGATATTCTGGGATTAAATCCAATTATCACTCTGGGATTAAATCCAATTATCACTCTGGGATTAAATCCAATTAATTATCATATATTCTGGGATTAAACCCAATTATCACTCTGGGATTAAATCCAATTAATTATCATATATTCTGGGATTAAACCCAATTATCACTCTGGGATTAAATCCAATTAATTATCAGATATTCTGGGATTAAATCCAATTAATTATCAGATATTCTGGGATTAAATCCAATTAATTATCAGATATTCTGGGATTAAATCCAATTATCACTCTGGGATTAAATCCAATTATCACTCTGGGATTAAATCCAATTAATTATCATATATTCTGGGATTAAACCCAATTATCACTCTGGGATTAAATCCAATTAATTATCATATATTCTGGGATTAAACCCAATTATCACTCTGGGATTAAATCCAATTAATTATCAGATATTCTGGGATTAAATCCAATTAATTATCAGATATTCTGGGATTAAATCCAATTAATTATCAGATATTCTGGGATTAAATCCAATTATCACTCTGGGATTAAATCCAATTATCACTCTGGGATTAAATCCAATTAATTATCATATATTCTGGGATTAAACCCAATTATCACTCTGGGATTAAATCCAATTAATTATCATATATTCTGGGATTAAACCCAATTATCACTCTGGGATTAAATCCAATTAATTATCAGATATTCTGGGATTAAATCCAATTAATTATCAGATATTCTGGGATTAAATCCAATTAATTATCAGATATTCTGGGATTAAATCCAATTATCAATCTGGGATTAAATCCAATTAATTATCAACTGTTCTGGGATTAAATCCAATTATCACTCTGGGATTAAATCCAATTAATTATCAGATATTCTGGGATTAAACCCAATTATCACTCTGGGATTAAATCAAATTATCATTCTGGGATTAAATCCAATTATCACTCTGGGATTAAATCCAATTATCACTCTGGGATTGAATCCAATGGCAGCCCCCATTCCCCATGGAATTGATTTCAAGTTGTTCTGGTTTCTGGTAAAAAAAAGTTTGGGAATAAAGAAAAATGGGGAAAAAATTCCAGCAGGTCCTGGTGGGAGTTTTAATGAGTGCAAAGCAGGTGGTGGAAAATCCACAGGAGGTGAGGAATTCCCCACGCCTGGACAGGATCCCAAGGGATCTCCCGTGGAATTCCAGGACAGAGGGAGGCCCGTGGATGCTCCCATGGAATTCCAGGATAGGGAGGCCCGTGGATGTTCCCATGGAATTCCAGGACAGAGGGAGGCCCAGGGGTGCTCCCATGGAATTCCAGGATAGGG
Source organism: Eopsaltria australis (assembly GCA_034509425.1). Taxonomy (NCBI): domain Eukaryota; kingdom Metazoa; phylum Chordata; class Aves; order Passeriformes; family Petroicidae; genus Eopsaltria; species Eopsaltria australis. Next base: position 14,063 of record JAVTVJ010004830.1, on the reverse strand, counting down.
AGGCCCATGGATGTTCCCATGGAATTCCAGGACAGAGGGAGGCCCGTGGATGTTCCCATGGAATTCCAGGATAGGGAGGCCTGTGGATATCCCATGGAATTCCAGCACAGAGGGAGGCCCATGGATGTTCCCATGGAATTCCAGCACAGAGGGAGGCCCATGGATGCTCCCATGGAATTCCAGCACAGAGGGAGGCCCTTGGATGTTCCCATGGAATTCCAGGGCAGAGGGAGGCCCTGGATGCTCCTGAGGCTCCTCATCCTCATGGAAACCCACTCAGAGTCTGCTGGGACAGAGCCAAGCTCTTCCCAAAATCCCCCTCTCCCGAAATGTGGCTCCTTTTGGGATAAGTTTGGAGTGGTTGGAGCTCGTTCCCGAATTTCCTCAGCCACATCCAGGAGAAATTCCCAGTCCTCCCTGTCCACCTTCCAGAAGTTCCTACTTCACTTCCTGGTGCTCCTGGGAGGGATCCGGGGCTGGGCCGGGAATCATCACGGTCTGGAAAAGCAAGGGATGCAAATCAGCGGGAAAAAGGGGGAGCAGAAAGTTCTGGAAAGGGAAGAAAGGGGGATCAATGGAGGCAGGAGAAGGGAATGGGATGGGAAGCCTCGAGCTGGAATTCTCCCCTCCTCCTTCTCCCAGATCTGGTTTTGGTAACACAAGGAGGCACTGGGGGAAATAATTCCCAAAATTATCCGCCAGCTGCGCTCCGCCCTTCCGAGCCCTCGGCCTCCCATTCCAGACCCTCGGCCTCCCATTCCAGCCCTCAGCCATTCCAGGTTCTTGGCCTCCCATTCCAGCCCTCAGCCATTCCAGACCTTCCATCTCCTATTCCAAACCCTCAATCTCCCATTCCAGACCCTCGGCCTCCCATTCCAGACCTTCCATCTCCCATTCCAGCCCCTCAATCTCCCATTCCAAACCTTCAGCCTCCCATTCCAGCCCTCAGCCTCCCATTCCAAACCCTTGGCTTCCCATTCCAGCCCTCAGCCATTCCAGGTTCTCAGACTCCCATTCCAGACCCTCGGCCTCCCATTCCAGACCCTCAATCTCCCATTCCTGGCCCTCATTCTCCCATTCCGAGCCCTCAGCCTCCCATTCCAGCCCTCAGCCATTCCAGGTTCTCAGCCTCCCATTCCAGGCCCTCATTCTCCCATTCTGAGCCCTCAATCTCCCATTCCAGACCTTCCATCTCCCATTCCAAGCCCTCAGACCCTCCAGGGGACAATTCCAGGCCCCCCAACAGCTCTGCCCGTGGATGAACCCCCACCTTCCCCTCACAGGTGGCTCAGTCCTGCCCCAAGTGAACCAAAATCTGCATTTTCCACCTCAAAATGAACCAGAAATCTGCATTTTCCAACTCAAAATGACCCAAAAATCTGCATTTTCCCGGTCAAAATGACCCAAAATGACCCAAAAAACTGCATTTTCCTGCTTGGTTTTGTCCAGAATAATCCCCAAAAATCTGCATTTTCCAACTAAAAATTAACCAGAAATCTGCATTTTCCAGCTCAGCTTTGCCCAAAATGAACCAGAAATCTGCATTTTCCACCTCAAAATGAACCAAAAATGTGCATTTTCCAACTCAAAATGACCCCAAAATCTGCATCTTCCACTTCAGTTTTACCCAAAATGACCCAAAAATCTGCATTTTCCAACTCAAAATGACCCAAAAATCTGCATTTTCCACCTCAAAATGAACCCAAAAATCTGCATTTTCCACCTCAAAATGACCCCAAAATCTGCATTTTCCACCTCAAAATGACCCCAAAATCTGCATTTTCCACCTCAAAATGACCCAAAAATCTGCATTTTCCAGCTCAGTTTTACCCAAAATGACCCAAAAATCTGCATTTTCCACCTCAAAATGAACCCAAAATCTGTATTTTCCAACCAAAAATGAACCAGAAATTTGGATTTTCCACCTCAAAATGAACCCAAAATCTGCATTTTCCAGGTCAAAATGAACCCAAAAATCTGCATTTTCCACCTCAAAATGAACCAGAAATCTGCATTTTCCAGCTCAGCTTTGCCCAAAATGAACCAAAAATCTGCATTTTCCACCTCAAAATGAACCAAAAATCTGCACTTTCCTGCTTGGTTTTGTCCAGAATAATCCCCAAAAATCTGCATTTTCCAACTAAAAATGAAGCAGAAATTTGGATTTTTCACCTCAAAATTACCCAGAAATCTCCATTTTCTACCTCAAAATGATCCCAAAAATCTGCATTTTCCACCTCAAAACGACCCCAAAAATCTGCATTTTCCACCTCAGTTTTACCCAAAATGACCCAAAAATCTGCATTTTCCACCTCAAAATGAACCCAAAATCTGCATTTTCCAACCAAAAATGAACCAGAAATTTGGATTTTCCAACTCAAAATGAACCAAAAATCTGCATTTTTCACCTCAAAATGACCCAGAAATCTGCATTTTCCAGGTCAAAATGACCCAAAAATCTGCATTTTCCAACTAAAAATGACCCAAAAATCTGCATTTTCCAACTAAAAATGAACCAGAAATTTGGATTTTCCACCTCAAAATGAACCAGAAATCTGCATTTCCCAGGTCAAAATGCATTTCCCAGCTTTGCCCAAAATGAACCAAAAATCTGCATTTCCACCTCAAAATGACCCAAAAATCTGCATTTTCCACCTCAGTTTTACCCAAAATGACCCCAAAATCTGCATTTTCCACCTCAAAACAAACCAGAAATCTCCATTTTCCAACTTGCCCAAAATGACCCAAAAATCTGCATTTTCCACCTCAAAATGACCCAAAAATCTCCATTTTCCACCTCAGTTTTACCCAAAATGACCCCAAAATCTGCATTTCCACCTCAACTCCACCCCAAATTCCCCAAATCCCTGCGTTCTCCGTCCTTTCCCACCTTCAGGATGGGCTCCTTGGGCGGGGCCCAGGCGGGGACGATTTTGCCGTGCAGCCTCCAGGTGCCGTAGGGGTTCACCAGGTACCGCTCCAGCACCACGTATTCCAGGACATCCTTGGGAATCTCCTCCCCGCCGTACATCAGCCGCCCAAAGCGGTCGTAGATGGCCAAAATCTGCCCCAAATAGCCCCAAAATCCAGGTTGGGTGGGGTTTGGAGAGAGGTGGGGTGGGATGGGATGGGATGGGATGGGATCCATGGGATGGGATGGGATCCATGGGATGGGATGGGATGGGATGGGATGGGATCCATGGGATGGGATCCATGGGATGGGGGGAGGTGTTGCTGTGTGTGGGGGTGGGTGGGATTGGAGGTGACTCACATTCCAAAACGTCCCAAAGCACCCTGAATGATTTCAAATCATCCCAAACCTTCCCAAAACCATCCAAAATCATCCCCAAACCCCATCCCAAACCATCTCAAACCATCCCAAAACCATCTCAAACCATCCCAAAACCATCTCAAACCATCCCAAAACCATCTCAAACCATCCCAAAACCATCTCAAACCATCCCAAAACCCCATCCCAGGGCTCACCTGGATCGGATTTGAGGTCCCTCCAATCCCAAACCATACCAAACCCACCTCAAACCACCCCAAACCCATCCCAAACCATCTCAAACCCATCCCAAACCATCTCAAACCCATCCCAAACCATCTCAAACCCATCCCAAACCATCTCAAACCCATCCCAAACCCACCTCAAACCACCCCAAACCCATCCTAAACCATCCACAACCACCTCAAACCACCCCAAACCCATCCCAAACCATCTCAAACCATCCCAAACCCACCTCAAACCATCCCAAACCCACCTCAAACCATCCCAAAATCACCTCAAACCATCCCAAAACCACCTCAAATAATCCCAAAACCACCTCAAATCAACCCAAACCCACCTCAAACCATCCCAAACCATCTCAAACCCACCTCAAACCATCCCAAACCCACCTCAAACCATCCCAAAACCATCCCAAAACCATCCCAAACCCACCCCAAACCCCCACCTCGGGGCTCACCTGGCGGCTGTGCATCCTCACCGTCACCTGCCCGTAGAGGTTGCCGCGGTTGACGACGCTCTCGCAGCGCACGTGCACCACCCTGGGCGGCTCCAGCGACTCCAGGAAGCGCCACCGGATGGTCCTGTACCTGTTCCCACGCACCATGTCCTGCCACGAGACACCAGCCCCTAATTAATTGGGATCCTTAATTAATTAATTGTGAGCCGGTCCTTCCAGCGAGTGAAAATCGGCTCCGGCTCGGTTCGGGCGTGAGCGCGACAACGGAAAAACAGCACCGATGGTTCATTGGTTGATGAGGGGTTGTTGGGTTTTGTTGAGGGTTTTGGGTTTTTTTGGGTGGTTTTGGGTTTTGTTGAGGAGTTTTGGGTTTTGCTGGGCAGGTTTTGGGTTAAATAGTTATGGGATTTGTTGAGCAGTTTTTGGGTTTTGTTGAGGGGTTTTAGGGTTTTGTTGAGTGGTTTTTGCTAAGAAGTTTTTGGGTTCTGTTGAGGGGTTTTGGGTTTTGTCAAATAGTTTTGGGATTTGTTGAGCAGTTTTTGGGTTGTTGAGCAGTTTTTGGGTTTTGTTGAGCAGGTCTTGGGTTTCATTGACTGGTTTTGGGTTTTCTTGACTGGTTTTGGGTTTTCTTGACTGGTTTTGTCGACTCGTTTTTGGGTTTTGTTAAATAGTGAGGGGGTTCTGGGTTTTATTGAGGGATTTCTGGGTTTTGTTGAGGGTTTTGGGTTTTTTTGGGTGGTTTTGGGTTTTGTTGAGGGGTTTAGGGGTTTGTTGAGCGGTTTAGGGGCTTTGTTGACTGGTTTGGGGTTTTCTTGAGAAGTTTTTGGGTTTTGTTGAGTGGTTTTGGGGTTTGTTGAGGGGTTTTGGGGTTTTCTTGAGAAGTTTTTGGGTTTTGTTGAGCAGTTTTGGGTTTTCTTGAGGAGTTTTTGGGTTAAATAATTATGGGATTTGTTGAGCAGTTTTTGGGTTTTGATGAGCAGGTCTTGGGTTTCATTGACTGGTTTTGGGTTTTCTTGACTGGTTTTGGGTTTTCTTGACTGGTTTTTAGGTTTTGTTGACTCGTTTTTGGGTTTTGCTAGATAGTGAGGGGATTTGGGTTTTATTGAGGGGTTTCTGGGTTTTGTTGAGGGTTTTGGGTTTTTTTGGGTGGTTTTGAATTTTGTTGCGTGGTTTTGGGTTTTGTTGAGGGGTTTGGGGGCTTTGTTGAGCAGTTTAGGGGCTTTGTTGACTAGTTTGGGGTTTTCTTGAGAAGTTTTTGGGTTTTGTTGAGTGGTTTTGGGTTTTGTTGAGTGGTTTTGGGTTTTCTTGAGGAGTTTTGGGGTTTGCTGGGCAGGTTTTGGGTTTTGTTGGGTGGTTTTGGGTTTTCTTGAGGAGTTTTTGGGTTAAATAGTTATGGGATTTGTTGAGCAGTTTTTGGGTTTTGTTGAGCAGTTTTTGGGTTTTGTTAAATAGTGAGGGGTTTTGGGTTTTCTTGAGTGGTTTTTGTTGAGAAGTTTTTGGGTTCTGTTGAGGGGTTTTGGGGTTTTAGTAAATAGTGAGGGGTTTTGGGTTTTGTTGAGCAGTTTTGGGTTTTGTTGAGCAGTTTTTGGGATTTGTTGAGGGGTTTTGGGTTTTGTCAAATAGTTATGGGATTTGTTGAGCAGTTTTTGGGTTTTGATGAGCAGGTCTTGGGTTTCATTGACTGGTTTTGGGTTTTCTTGACGGGTTTTTAGGTTTTGTCGACTCATTTTTGGGTTTTGTTAAATAGTGAGGGGATTTGGGTTTTATTGAGGGGTTTCTGGGTTTTGTTGAGGGTTTTGGGTTTTTTGGGTGGTTTTGGGTTTTGTTCGGTGGTTTTGGGTTTTGTTGAGGGGTTTAGGGGTTTGTTGAGGGGTTTAGGGGCTTTGTTTACTGGTTTGGGGTTTTCTTGAGCAGTTTTTGGGTTTTGTTGAGTGGTTTTGGGTTTTCTTGAGAAGTTTTTGGGTTTTGTTGAGCAGTTTTGGGTTCTCTTGAGGAGTTTTTGGGTTAAATAGTTATGGGATTTGTTGAGCAGTTTTTGGGTTTTGATGAGCAGGTCTTGGGTTTCATTGACTGGTTTTGGGTTTTGTTGAGGGGTTTAGGGGTTTGTTGAGGGGTTTAGGGGCTTTGTTTACTGGTTTGGGGTTTTCTTGAGCAGTTTTTGGGTTTCATTGACTGGTTTTGGGTTTTCTTGACTGGTTTTTAGGTTTTGTCGACTCGTTTTTGGGTTTTGTTAAATAGTGAGGGGATTTGGGTTTTATTGAGGGGGTTCTGGGTTTTATTGAGGGGGTTCTGGGTTTTGTTGAGGGTTTTGGGTTTTTTTGGGTGGTTCTGGGTTTTGTTGAGGGGTTTTGGGGCTTTGTTGAGCAGTTTGGGGTTTTCTTGAGAAGTTTTTGGGTTTTGTAGAGTGGTTTTGGGGTTTGTTGAGGGGTTTTGGGGTTTGTTGAGGGGTTTTGGGTTTTGTTCAGTGGTTTTGGGGTTTGTTGAGTGGTTTTGGGGTTTGTTGAGGGGTTTTGGGGTTTGCTGGTCAGGTTTTGGGTATTGTTGGGTGGTTTCGGGTTCTCTTGAGGAGTTTTTGGGTTAAATAGTTATGGGATTTGTTGAGCAGTTTTTGGGTTTTGTTGAGGGGTTTTTGGGTTTTGTTGAGGGGTTTTTGGGTTTTGTTAAATAGTGAGGGGTTTTGGGTTTTCTTGAGTGGTTTTTGTTGAGAAGTTTTTGGGTTCTGTTGAGGGGTTTTGGGGTTTTAGTAAATAGTGAGGGGTTTTGGGTTTTGTCAAATAGTTTTGGGATTTGTTGAGCAGTTTTTGGGTTTCATTGACTGGTTTTGGGTTTCATTGACTGGTTTTGGGTTTTCTTGACTGGTTTTGGGTTTTCTTGACTGGTTTTGTCGACTCGTTTTTGGGTTCTGTTAAATAGTGAGGGGATTTGGGTTTTATTGAGGGATTTCTGGGTTTTGTTGAGGGTTTTGGGTTTTTTTGGGTGGTTTTGAATTTTGTTGCGTGGTTTTGGGTTTTGTTGAGGGGTTTTGGGGCTTTGTTGAGCAGTTTAGGGGCTTTGTTGACTAGTTTGGGGTTTTCTTGAGAAGTTTTTGGGTTTTGTTGAGGGTTTTGGGTTTTGTTGGGTGGTTTTAGATTTTTTTGAGGGGTTTTGGATTTTCTTGAGCAGTTTGGGGGCTTTGTTGAGCAGTTTGGGGGTTTTGTTGACTAGTTTGGGGTTTTGTTGAGCAGTTTTTGGGTTTTGTTGAGTAGTTTTGGGTTTTGTTGAGGAGTTTTGGGTTTTGCTGGGCAGGTTTTGGGTTTTGTTGAGGAGTTTTGGGGTTAAGTAGTTATGGGATTTGTTGAGCAGTTTCTGGGTTTTGTTGAGCAGTTTTTGGGGTTTTTTTAATAGTGAGGGGTTTTGGGTTTTCTTGACTGTTTTTTGTTGAGAAGTTTTTGGGTTCTGTTGAGGAGTTTTGGGGTTTTAGTAAATAGTGAGGGGTTTTGGGTTCTGTTGAGGGGTTTTGGATTTGTCAAATAGTTTTGGGTTTTGTTGAGCAGTTTTTGGGTTTCATTGACTGGTTTTGGGTTTTCTTGACTGGTTTTAGGTTTTCTTGACTGGTTTTGTCGACTCGTTTTTGGGTTTTGTTAAATAGTGAGGGGATTTGGGTTTTATTGAGGGATTTCTGGGTTTTGTTGAGGGTTTTGGGTTTTTTTGGGTGGTTTTGGGTTTTGTTGAGGGGTTTAGGGGTTTGTTGAGTGGTTTAGGGGCTTTGTTGACTGGTTTGGGGTTTTCTTGAGAAGTTTTTGGGTTTTGTTGAGTGGTTTTGGGGTTTGTTGAGGGGTTTTGGCGTTTCTTGAGGGGTTTTGGCGTTTCTTGAGGAGTTTTTGGGTTAAATAGTTATGGGATTTGTTGAGAAGTTTTTGGGTTCTGTTGAGGGGTTTTGGGGTTTTAGTAAATAGTGAGGGGTTTTGGGTTTTGTTGAGCAGTTTTGGGTTTCATTGACTGGTTTTGGGTTTCATTGACTGGTTTTGGGTTTCATTGACTGGTTTTGGGTTTTCTTGACTGGTTTTTAGGTTTTGTCGACTCGTTTTTGGGTTTTGTTAAATAGTGAGGGGATTTGGGTTTTATTGAGGGGTTTCTGGGCTTTGTTGAGGGGTTTCTGGGCTTTGTTGACTTACGGGGTAGCAGCGCTCGGTCACCAGGGAGTGAAGCTTCTGCTTGTTAAAGCTGCAAAGGAAACACCCCAGGACACTTCAGAACTCAGGAAAAGAGGTTTTCCCAAAAAATTCCTGCTTTCACCCCAAAAATTCCTGCTTCCCCTACAAATCCCTGCTTTCCCAAAGAGGTTTCCCCATAAATCCCCCCTTTTCCCCCCAAAAATCCCCTTTTTCACCCCAAAAATCCCCTTTTCCCCCAAAAAAAATTCCTGCTTTTCTCCCCAAAACCCCTCTTTTTCCCCCAAAGATTTCCTGCTTTTTCCCCCAAAATTCCCCCTTTTCCCCCCTAACAATCCCACTTTTTCCTCCCCTAAAAATCCTCCCTTTCTCCCCTGGAAAAATTCCTGCTTTTCCCCCAAAAATTTCCTGCTTTTCCCCCAAAAATTTCCTGGTTTTCCCTCCAAAAAAATCTGGTTTTCCCCCCAAAAAATCCCTGCTTTCCCAAACACAAATTCCTACTTTTCTCCAAAAAAAATCCCTCCTTTTTCCCCCAAAAATCCCTGCTTTTCCCCCCAAAAGAATCCCTGCTTTCCCCAAAAAAATCCCTGCTTTCTCCCCAAAAAATCCCTGCTCTCCCCAAAAAAAATCCCTGCTTTCCCAAAAAAATCCCTGCTCTCCCCCCAAAAAAATCCTGCTCTCCCCCAAAAAAATCCCTGCTTTCTCCCAAAAAAATCCCTGCTTTTCCCCCCCAAAAATCCCTGCTTTTCCCCCAAAAAAATTTCCTTCTTTCCCCAAAAAATCCCCTCTTTTCCCCCCCAAAAATCCCTGCTTTTCCCCCCAAAAATTCCTGCTTTTCCAAGCCACTGGAAAAATAGGAAAAGGAAAAAATTCCAGCCCTGAAAAATGGAATTAAATCAGGGGCCAGGGAAGGAAGGGCCTTACTTTGCCAGGGAGTTGTGAGCCTCGATAAAAATCTCCTGGGCTTTTTCTGGGAAGGTTTTGGTGCTGAAATCTGGGATGTGATCCTTGATTTTCCTCAGGCTGGAAAGGAAAACAAAAAAAAAAAAAAAATTCAGGAAAAAAAGCAAATTTGATGTTTTGGATCCTGCAGGATTCAATCCCAGCTTTTACCAGCTGAGAATGGGAGATCCCAAAGTAAAACAAAACCCTTGGGTGGTCATAAAACCAAAGAATCCTAAAAAAATGGAGTTGAATCCAAAGAATCCTAAAGAACAGAACAGGAGAGGGATTTGGGGGATCCTGGGGTGGTTTGGGGGAGTTTTGAGAGGATTTGGGGGATCCTGGGGTGGTCTGGGGGAGTTTTGAGAGGATTTGGGGGATCCTGGGTGGTTTGGGGAGTTTTGAGGGATTTGGGGATCCTGGGGTGGCTTGGGGAGTTTTGAGAGGATTTGGTGAGTTTTGAGAGGATTTGGGGATCCTGGGGTGGTTTGGGGAGTTTTTGAGGGATTTGGGGGATCCTGGGGTGGCTTTGGAGGAGTTTTGAGGGATTTGGGGGATCTGGGTGGTCTGGGGGAGTTTTGAGAGGATTTGGGCGATCCTGGGGTGGTCTGGGGAGTTTGAAGAGATTTGGGGGATCCTGGGGTGGTTTGAGGGAATTTTGAGAGGATTTGGGGGATCCCAGGTGGCCTGGATGGGGACAGGAGAGGGAATTTGGGGATCCTGGAGTAGTTTGGGGGAATTTTGAGAGGATTTGGGGGAGTTTTGAGAGGATTTGGGGGATCCTGGGGTGGTTTGGGGGAGTTTTGAGAGGATTTGGGGGATCCCTGGTGGCCTGGAGGTGACTTGGAAGGACACAGACGGGACCAAGGGGGGTTTTGATGGAATTTGGAGGGTCCTGAATGGCCTGGAGGTGACCTGGGGGGACACAGAGGGGTCACTGGGGGTGCAGGGCGATTTGGGGTGGGTTTGAGGGGATTTGGGGGATCCTGAGGAACTTTTGAGGGGATTTGGGGGTCCTGAGCGGCCTGGAGGTGACCTGGGGGTTCACAGGGGAATTTGGGGAAGATCCTTGGGTGGTTTGGTGGAGTTTTGAGGGGATTTGGGGGGTCCCAAGTGTCCTGGAGGTGACCTGGGGGGACACAGAGGGGTCACTGGGGGTCCAGGGCAATTTGGGGTGGGTTTGAGGGGATTTGAGGGGTCCTGGGTGGCCTGGAGGTGACTTGGGGGGGGGACATAGAAGAGACCTAGAGGGGTTTTAGGGGGGCTTTGAGGGGATTTGGGGGGGTCCTGAGGAGGTTTTGAGAGGATTTGGGGGGTCCCAAGTGTCCTGGAGGTGACCTGGGGGCACAGGACAGGCGGAGCAGAGCTGCTGCAGCAGCCAATTAAGCTAATTAGCTAATTGAGAGGTACCCACGCCAGCTGGGAGGCCGCGGTCTGCCTCAGCTTCTGCATCTGCTGCTTCACCCCGTCCTTGGAGAGCGACGTGAGGCGGGCATCGCCCTCGGGAGGGACGTAGGGATCCATGATTTCAGCTGGAATGTGGGAAAAGCAGCTCAGAACCAAGGGAATGAGGGAGGGGATCCAGGATTTCAGCTGGAATTTGGGAAAAGCAGCTCAGAACCTCAGGAAGGAGGGGAGGGATCCATGATTTCAGCTGGAATGTGGGAAAAGCAGCTCAGAACCCAGGGAATGAAGGGAGGGATAGAGGGATCCGGGATTTCAGCTGGAATTTGGGAAAACCAGCTCAGAATCACAGGAAGGAGGGGAGGGATCCAGGATTTCAGCTGGAATTTGGGAAAAGCAGCTCAGAATCAAGGGAATGAGTGGAAGGATCCATGATTTCAGCTGGAATTTGGGAAAAGCAGCTCAGAATCACAGGGAATGAGGGGAGGAAATCAGAGTACACAGAGAATTCCTGGGCTGAGCTCATCCAGGGAAAAATGGCTTCAAACTGAAGTTTGGATGGGATTTTTGGGAAGAAATCCCTTCCTGTGAGGGAGGAATTCCTCCCAGAGAAGCCGTGGCTGCCCCTGGATCCCTGGAAGTGTCCAAGGCCAGGCTGGAGCACCCAGGGACAGTGGAAAGTGTCCCTGGATGGGCAGGGGTGGCTCTGGGTGGGATTTAAGGTCCCTTCCCACCCAAACCATTCCACGAAGCCACTTTCCAGATCCACAAAGTGCTGCTCCGCTTTTACAAACGGAGAAATGGGATCAAGTTGGGATTTTGGGAAGGAATTCCTCCCAGAGAAGCCGTGGCTGCCCCTGGATCCCTGGAGGGTCCAAGGCCAGGCTGGACAGGGTTTGAAGCACTCTGGGATGGGATTTCCCAACCCAAATCCCTCCGGAATTCCAGGATTCAAAGCACCAACAGCGCTGGAAATCAGGCAGGGCACCCTCTCCCCCTGAGCAGGATGGAATCCAGCCTGATTTGAACAAATCCCCCCAGTCGCGACATCACCAAATCCAGATCAACTCCATTTTCTTGCCGTACCCGTGCAGGCCAAGAAGAAGCTGCGCTCGATGCGCTCCTCGGGGAAGACGGGAGCGGCGGATTCCAGGCGCTTCTGCCTCTCCTCAGGGCTCAGCTCCCGAGCCCACTCGGGCACCAGCGGCCTCTTCCTCCTGTTCCTCACCGGCACAACCACGCAGGACGGGGCCGCCTGAGGGGAGCAGAGCCCGCACTGAGCGCGGCACCGCCAGCGCCGCTCATTCCCCCCATCACGCCTCGGGGGTTCTCCCACACCCACAGCGCTCATCCCGTCACCCCCGCCGCCTCCCGCAGCTCCCCGGTGCCCCCCTCACGCCGCGGCACCTTCCAGCAGAGGCGCGGAGCCCTCAGGCCCAGCCCCGCCGCCATGGCGGCCGCCATCTTGTCTCCTCCCCTCACGGGGTGGCCGTGAGGGGAATGGCGGGAAAATGATTGGGGGGGGGGGAGGGGTGGGGGGGGCGTGGCCTGGCGCGGCGCGCGCGCGGGAAGGGGCGTGGCCGGCGGGAGCTCGCGCCGAGCCCGCGAGTGGAAAATTCCATCGGCTGCGGAGCTCGCGCGGAGGGGGCGGGGCCAGCGCGGGAGGCTCCGCCCACTCCGTCCCCTCCCCCCTCCCCCCTCCCCTCCCCACCCCCCATCCATCGAGACCCCCGTGCTGGGGGAGGGGAGGGGATGGGAGGGGATGGGATGGGAGGGGGGGATGTGGGATGGCACCCACCCCCCATCCCCCGCACGGGTCATGCGTGACAAGCGCGGGACCCCCACCCTGACCCGTGCGGGGATCGGAGCACCCCCAGACCCGCAGGGCCCCCCCCCGGATCTGGAGTGACCCCCCTGCCTGCAGAGACCCCCCCCCAAAACCCCCCAAAACACGCAGAACCCCCCTCGACTTGCGGAGCCCCCCGCCGACCTGCGGAGCCCCCCCTGGATCTGGAGTGACCCCCCTGGACATTCAGAGACCCCCCCAAAAAACCCGCAGGACCCTCCCGGACAAGCAGAGACCCCCCCGAATCTGTAGTGGACCCCCTGCCTGCAGAGACTCCCCCAAAACCCCCCAAAACACGCAGAGACCCCCGACTGCGGAGCTCCCCAGACCCGCAGGGCCCCCGGATCTGGAGTGACACCTCTGGACATTCAGAGAACCCCAAAACCCCCAACACGCAGAGCACCTCCTCGACCTGCAGAGCCCCCAAACTCTCAGGCCCCGGATCTGGAGTGACCCCCTGACCCGCAGAGACCCCCCAAAACCCCCCTAAACACGCAGAGCTCCCCCCGGCCTGCAGAGCTCCCCCAAACATTCAGGGATCCCCTGTGGACACGCAGGGGCCCCCCCGGACCCCCAAATTTGTCCCCCCAGACCCGCAGGGCTCCTCCAGCCACGCAGAGCCCCCCCAGACCAGCATAACCCCCCCCCCACCCGGACACTCAGGAGCCCCCCGAATTTCCAGAGCCCCTCTGGACTTGCAGAACCCCCCCGGACCCTCAGAGACCCCCCCAGGTTCCTGCGCCCCCCAGCAGCTCCGTGGGGTTTGTGCGATGCTTTTGGGATTTCGGCCCAGGCGCTGGAGGTGGAGGGGGGGTCGGGGACAGGGGGGTCCCTCTGGATGTCCCCGGGATAATCCGGGATTCGGCACCCCCGGGATGCTGCCGACAGACCGGGAGGGGGCTCGAGGGTCCCTCCGAATATCCCAGGGATAATCCGGGATTCGGCACCCCCGGGATGCTGCTGGGGGAGGGGATCGGGGGTCCCTCCGGGTGTCCCCGGGATAATCCGGGATGTGACACCCCCGGGATGCTGCTGGAGGAGGGGCATTGAGGGCAGGGGTCCCCCCGAATATCCCGGGGACAATCCAGGATGTGGCACCCCCGGGACGCTGCTGGGGGGGGATCGGGGGTCCCTCCGGATGTCCCCGGGATAATCCGGGATGTGGCACCCCCAGGACGCTGCCAGCAGATCGGGAGGGGGCTCGAGGGTCCCTCCGAATATTCCAGGGATAATTCGGGATGTGGCACCCCCGGGATTCCGATGGAGAAGGGGGATCGAGGGTCCCTCCGGGTGTCCCCGGGATAATCCAGGATGCAGCACCCCCGGGACGCTGTTGGAGAAGGATCGGGGATCCCTCTGAATATCCCGGGGATAATCCGGGATTCGGCACCCCTGGGATGCTTCCAGCAGATCGGGATGGGGATCGAGGGTCCCTCCGAGTATCCCGGGGACAATCCAGGATGTGGCACCCCCGGGGTGCTGCTGGGGGGGGATCGAGGGTCCCTCCGAATATCCCAGGGACAATCCAGGATGGGGCGGTCCCGGGATGGTGTCGGAGGGGGGGAATTGGGGGTCTCTCCGAATACCCCAGGGACAATCCGGGATTCGGCACCCCCAGGACGCTGCCGGCCGAGCAGGAAGAGCTCGGGGATCCCTCCGACCACCCCAGCCCAACCCAGAACCCACCACCCCCTCCCTAAAACACCCCCCCCAGCTCATCCCAAACCCTATTCCCTTAAATCCCCAGGACAC
>JAVTVJ010004823.1:0-11662 GCA_034509425.1 Eopsaltria australis | reverse complement strand
AGAGCACCAATAAGGAGAACAAGTGGCGATTCAATTCCCCCTCAGGTCCAGCCCCTTCCCTGGAGCCCCCCTCTCAGCACTGGCTGCACTCTGCTTATGAAAATGTACCTCAGAGTTGTTCCCGGCCTTGGTTCCCAGGAAGAACTGAGATAGGACAGGGCCTTGCAACCCCCTGGGGCTTGGAGCTCTGGAATTTGTTTTGTCTTTCTGCTTAGGGAAAGGCTATGGAAAGGTACTGGAAAAACTAGCTATTAATATAGTAGGCTACAGAGCCACAAAAATATGGGCAGAGAGTACAGAGAACATATAAAAGAAAAAAAGCAGAAACCAAACGGCATCACCGGGAGCACAGTGCCTTAGGGCCGGGACACAAAAAGTGTCCCTTTTCTCTGAGAAAGAGAACTCTGCCCCCCAGTTTCTTGATGTCAGTTTGGAGGAGGGTTTTGGCCCTGCAAGGGCAGCCAGGGTCCTTGTTGGTGGCAGCTTGGGTCTGCGAGGAATCTTAATCCATCCGGAATTTCAGCATGCGGCTGTCAACTCCCAGATATGTGGCCTTCGATGCAAACAATGGCGTATTTCAATGTGAAAGAAAACTCAGTCCCCCAGATGCATGATGCCAGTTTTTAGGAGGCATTTAGCCCTACAATTGCAGCCAGAGTTCTAGTTGATGGCAGCTTGTGTGTGGGAAGGATCTTGATAGAAAGACATGGACCTAGGCCATGCCTACTGGAAACTGGATAATGTTTATTCTGAAAACGTTTTGCTGTCAATCTAGTATGTCTGCTTTCCAGCACTAACTGATAATGTATTTAAGTCTGACTGTTGCAGACCATGGAAAGAAGCCTATTCCAGCCAAGCAGCCTGAAAGATGCTGCCAGCCTGCGGAGCTGTATGCAGATGAGAAGCAGCTTTCATGCGAGATGGCAAACAAAAGACAGTTTATGCAGTAACAACCACGAACCATGTAACCATGAGAAAAGTGTTACCATCAAATGTACCATCACAAAAAGCTGAACTGATTATATCAATGAAAGATCTAGAACTGAGCAAAGTCATCTAGAAGGAAGGAAGACTAGCAACTATTCAAGCCTAGAGACTGGGTCTATGTTGAATGAAGGGACAGTAATCTTACGAGCTAAGTAAAAAGAGTCATTCCAAGTCCTGACTACCCTCACCAAATCCAAAGCTGCTGGCAGAGAGCCTTGAATTCACTGCTCCAGAGTTAAGAAGACGTCGGCTCCATAGACAGCCAGAAAACAGAGACTGATACAACTTGAGATGATATGATTTAAACTGTTCTTTTGTACCTCTTATCTGTACAGTTGGTAACCGTGATTCAAATTTGGTCCTAAAATTTGCCATGTAACTCTAGTCCAAACTGTATCCAAAAGCTCTTCATAAGGACAACTTGTCAAAGTTGAGAATCTGGCCTGGTAAGTTTTGCCCCAAGATAAAGATTGGGCCTGTGCCCATGGAGCTGCGATTCCAAATGTAATGTTTAATCATATTAAAGGCTGTTGACAAAACAAAATAGCTCTTAATTTCATACTAGCCACAAAATCATTAACACTAGTTGTTGTTCTTATGCAAATCTGAATGAAAATTTTTTTTAGAAATTTGGTTGAAATTTGAAAGCAAACTCAAATTCTACACCAAGTAACTCTCAAAAGAGCTTACTGAACCTTGAATATCTTCAGTACACTCACTTCATGGTTACCAAACTGAACCTAGATAAAAGAAATGTTCATAGTAACTGTAGTTATAATTAGCATCTGTGTAACAACTAGTGGGATAGCCAGTTGTATAAACCAGAGTAGAGACTAGACAAGACAGAGTCTTGTTAGTCTCTAAAAAAGGGGGGAATGATGCCGTTTGGTTTCTGCCTTTTTTCTTTTATATGTTCTCTGTACTCTCTCCCCATATTTTTGTGGCTCTGTAGCCTACTATATTAATAGCTAGTTTTTCCAGTACCTTTCCATAGCCTTTCCCTAAGCAGAAAGACAAAACAAATTCCAGAGCTCCAAGCCGCAGGGGGTTGCAAGGCCCTGTCCTATCTCAGTTCTTCCTGGGAACCAAGGCCGAGAACAACTCTGAGGTACATTTTCATAAGCAGAGTGCAGCCAGTGCTGAGAGGGGGGCTCCAGGGAAGGGGCTGACCTGAGGGGGAATTGAATCGCCACTTGTTCTCCTTATTGGTGCTCTTAATCAATTATGCTAATTTCCTAAAAGCTATAAATATGTACTCACCCCTGGAGGGGCTGGGCTTTTATGGACACCTTTCCATAACTGCTCCTGAAGACCTTCAAAATAAAGATCCCCTTTTATACTACCTCCTTGCTAAAATGATCTCGAATTTCTTTTCCAGGCTGGGGGAAAAGGCAACACCGGACGCCACCTGAAATGCCGCATGGATCAAGATCCTTCCCAGACCCAAGCTGCCATCAGCTAGAACTCTGGCTGCAATTGTAGGCCTAAATGCCCTCCTAAAAACTGGCATATGCCATCTGGGACTGGAGGGACTGAGTTTCTTTCACATGAAATGCGCCATGTTTGCATCGAAGGCCACATATCTGGGGAGTTGACAGCCGCATTGCTGAAATTCCGCATGGGATTAAGATTCCTCGCAGACCCAAGCCTGCCACCGACTTAGGACACGGCTCCTTGCAGGCAAACCCTCCTCCAAACTGACATCAAGAAACATGGGGGCAGAGTTCTCTTTCTCAGAGAAAAGGGACTACTTTTTTGTGTCCGGCCCTAAGGCCACTGTGCTCCCGGTGATGAGCCATTTGGTTTCTGCCTTTTTTCTTTTTATATGTTCTCTGTACTCTCTGCCCATATTTTTGTGGCTCTGTAGCCTACTATATTAATAGCTAGTTTTTCCAGTACCTTTCCATAGCCTTTCCCTAAGCAGAAAGACAAACAAATTCCAGAGCTCCAAGCCCCAGGGGGTTGCAAGGCCCTGTCCTATCTCAGTTCTTCCTGGGAACCAAGGCCGAGAACAACTCTGAGGTACATTTTCATAAGCAGAGTGCAGCCAGTGCTGAGAGGGGGCCTCCAGGGAAGGGGCTGGACCTGAGGGGGAATTGAATCGCCACTTGTTCTCCTTATTGGTGCTCTTAATTATGCTAATTTCCTAAAAGCTATAAATATGTACTCACTCCTGGAGGGGCTGGGCTTTTATGGACACCTTTCCATAACTGCTCCTGAAGACCTTCAAAATAAAGATCCCCTTATATATTACCTCCTTGCTAAAATGATCTCGAGTTTCTTTTCCAGGCTGGGGGAAAAGGCAACAGTTATTTGGCACACCCAGAAGGGACACGAGAACCTGGTACCCTTCCTCTGGACCGAAAACATCCTGCAAGGAATTCCTTTCTGACAGCAATCTAAAGAATTCCCTGCCACGGGCCTGAGGTCGAGACATCATGGTTCCAAGATCCCACAGGAGGTAGTATAAAGGTGGTTCTTTTTGTTGTGTAGTGTGTAGTTTGTATGTGTGTGTATTGTTTATGTATTGTGTATCTGTTTAAAGTCAGTAATTGTTACCGATCCCAGGACAACCTGGCGTGGTGGTGAGAAAATTTGCTTTTGAAATCATTTCTCCAAGTTTTTCCTGTTGCCGATTTTCCAACCTGCCCCAGAGATCGGTGTGGGGGAGGCGGTGTGTATTCGCTGAGATTGTTCACTGGTAGAGAAAAAGCAAATCACCAGTGCAAAGTTTATTGTCATGTTAGCACATGCGAGTTTTGAATTGAAAGCTGGCCTGGAAATCTGGGCAATGAGCGGCCGGGAGGCCTGGTCGCTTCTTGGTAGGAGGTGCGGGGATGGGCCCCGCTTCTACAGGTTGTGGAGCGGCTGGTGCCAGCCTGCCTCTGTGGAGGCTGGGAGACGATTCCCACTTCCTACAGGTTTGTGGAGCGGCTGGGTGCCCAGCCTGCTCCTTGGTGGGAAGCTGGGGAGAGATTCCCCCTTCCTACAGGTGTGTGGAGCGGCTGGGTGCCCAGCCTGCTCCTTGGTGGGACGCTGGCGAGTGAGAAATCCTCGCTTCCTACAGGTCTGTGGAGAGGCTGGGTGTCCAGCCTGCTCCTTAGTGGGAGGCGAGGGAGAGATCCTCGCTTCCAGCAAGTTTTGTGGAACGGCCGAGAAAGCTCGGTTCGCACCATTGTAAGGGAAGGGGGAGAAGCCCCCATTTTCTATGTTCCTGTAAAAAGTTTTCCAAGATTTTAAGGCTGCGGCGACTCCCTACTTCCGACGCTCGCGAAGCAGTTTGGCAGGTCCATCTCCCCCGTGACAGAAGCGGGGCAACAGCCGCTCTGAGAGGGGCGGAGGTGATTCCTGCCATTGCCCTGGTCACGGCCGGGGGATGCGCGGGGGAGCGGTCCCAGGAAGCGAACCGGGACCGGGGCTGCCGCTGCGCTGCTTCGGCCCTGCTCTGGCGGAGCGGGGCCGCCGCTGCGCGGCCACGGCCCGGCTCACTCGCTGCTCCTGGGCCCCGCCCGCACCGGCCCAGAGCGGGCCGGGAGTGTGAGATCTAAGAGCAGGAACGGCCCTATCGCACTTTCCACAGTAACGAGCTTGGTTTAAGGACACCCGAGAGCCGCGGTGAGCAGCAGCACGGGCCGAGCGCGGGCGAGCCGGGGGTGCCCCTGGGCGGGGGTGCCCGCATGCCGCGCCCGTCCCCGGCCGTGCGAGGGCAGCGAGCGCTCTTTGTCTGCTCTGGTAAGCACTCAAAAGGGAAACACCGAGCCCAATGAACAAGAAGCCGTTTTTAGGCTCCCTTAAACCATGCTAGAAGTAAGCAGAGTCCTGTGTTAACAAATATCTGAGAATGGTTTACTGAGTTAAATTTGTAAAAGACCTTCTCCTGTATCCTTGTGAGTAAAAAAGACCAAGGACTCTTTACTATTATGTAAAATAATCCTGAAACTGGAGAACTAGGGCAGTCAGCAACTGAAAATTGCTGCATCCAACCAGCAGCCAAGAATTGATACATCCAACAGTTGCATGCAACACACTGTAAGTTTCTTCTGTGAACATAGAAGACATGGACCCTATGCCATGCTACTGAAACTGGATAATGTTATTCTGAAAACGTTTGCTGTCAATCCTAGTATGTCTGTTCCCAGCACTAACTGATAATGTATTTAAGTCTGACTTTTTGCAGACCATGGAAGAAGCCTATTCCAGCAGAGCAGACCTGAAAGATGTGCCAGCCTGGGAGCTGTATGCAGATGAGAGCAGCTTCATGCGAGATGGCAAACAAAAGACAGGTTATGCAGTAACAACCACGAACAGGTAACCATGAGAAAAGTGTACCATCAAATGTACCAATCACAAAAAGCTGAAACTGATTATGATCAATGAAAGATCTAGAATGAGCAAAGTCATCTATGAAGGAAGCAAGACTAGCAACTATTCAAGCCACTAGAGACTGAGTCTAGTTGAATGAAGGCGACAGTATCTTACGAGCCTAAGTAAAAGAAGCATCCAAGTCCTGACTAACCCTCACCAATCCAACAAGCTGCCGGGCAGAAGCTTGAATTCACTGCTCCAGAGTTAGAGACGTCTGCTCCATAGAACAGCCAGAAAACAGAGACTGATACAAATTGACATGATTATGGATTTAAGACTGTTCTTTCTGTACCTCTATCTGTACATTGGTAATCGTGATTAAATTGTTCCTAAATGCATGTAACTCTAGTCCAAAATGTATCCAAAAGCTCTTCATAAGGACAACTGGTCAAAGTTGAGAATCTGGCCTGGTAAGTTTTGCCCCAAGATAAAGATTGGGCCTGTGCCCATGGAGCTGTGATTCCAAATGTCATGTTTAATCATATTTAAGGCTGTTGACAAAACAAAATAGCTCTTAATTTCCTACTAGCCACAAAATCATTAACACTAGTTGTTGTTCTTATGCAAATCTGAATGAAAAATTTTTTTAGAAATTTGGTTGAAATTTGAAAGCAAACTCAAATTCTACACCAAGTAACTCTCAAAAGAGCTGACTGAACCTTGAATATCTTCAGTACACTCACTTCATGGTTACCAAACTGAACCTAGATAAAAGAAATGTTCATAGTAACTGTAGTTATAATTAGCATCTGTGTAACAACTAGTGGGATAGCCAGTTGTATAAACCAGAGGTATGGTTGAATGCAGAGTAGAGACTAGACAAGACAGAGTCTTGTTAGTCTCTAAAAAAGGGGGGAATGATGCCTTTTGGTTTCTGCCTGTTTTCTTTTATATGTTCTCGTACTTCCTGGCCCTATTGTGGCTCGTAGCCTACATATTAATAGTAGTTTTTCCAGTACCTTCCATACCTTTCCCTAAGCAGAAGACAAACAATCCAAGCTCCACATAGCCCAGGGGGTTGCAAGCCCCGTTCCTATCTCATTCTTCCTAGGAACAAGGCCGAGATACAACTCTGAGTACATTTCATTAAGCAGAGGTGACAGTGCTGAGAGGGGCTCCCAGGGAAGGGCGGACTGAGGGGAATTGAATCGCCACTGTTCCTTATTTTGGTCTCTTAATCAATTATGCTAATTCCTAAAAGCTATAATATGTACTCACCCCTGAGGCTGGGCTTTTTATGGACACCTCCATAACTGCTCCCTGAAGACCTTCAAAAATAAAGATCCCCTTTTATATTACCTCCTTGCTAAAATGGTCTCGAGTTTCTTTTCCAGGCTGGGGGAAAAGGCAACAGTTATTTGGCACACCCAGAAGGGACACGAGAACCTGGTACCCTTCCTCTGGACCGAAAACATCCTGCAAGGAATTCCTTTCTGACAGCAATCTAAAGAATTCCATGCCACGGGCCTGAGGTCGAGACACCATGGTTCCAAGATCCCACAGGAGGTAGTATAAAGGTGGTTCTTTTTGTTGTGTAGTGTGTAGTTTGTATGTGTGTGTATTGTTTATGTATTGTGTATCTGTTTAAAGTCAGTAATTGCTAGCGATCCCAGGACAACCTGGCGTGGTGGTGAGAAAATTTGCTTTTGAAATCATTTCTCCAAGTTTTCCCTGTTGCCGATTTTCCAACCTGCCCCAGAGATCGGCTGGTGGGGAGGAGGCGGGTGTGTGATCTCGGCTGAGATTGTTCACTGGTAGAGAAAAGCAAATCACAGTGCGAAAGTTTATTTCATGTTTAGCACATGCGAGTTTTGAATGGAAAGCTGGCCTGGAGACATCTGGGCATGGAGCAGCCGGGGGAGGCCTGGTCTGCTTCTTGGTAGGAGGTGGGGGATGGGCCCCGCTTCCTACAGGTTTGTGGAGCGGCTGGGTGTGCAGCCTGCTCCTTGGTGGGAGGCTGGGGAGAGATTCCCACTTCCTACAGGTTTGTGGAGCGGCTGGGTGCCCAGCCTGCTCCTTGGTGGGAAGCTGGGGAGAGTTTCCCACTTCCTACAGGTTTGTGGAGCGGCTGGGTGCCCAGCCTGCTCCTTGGTGGGAGGCGAGTGAGAAATCCTCGCTTCCTACAGGTCTGTGGAGAGGCTGGTGTCCAGCCTGCTCCTTAGTGGGAGGCGAGGGAGAGATCCTCGCTTCCAGCAAGTTTTGTGGAACGGCCGAGAAAGCTCGGTTCGCACCATTGTAAGGGAAGGGGGAGAAGCCCCCACTTTCTATGTTCCATCTGTAAAAAGTTTTTCCAAGATTTTAAGGCAAAGGCGACTCCCGGACTTCCGGGACGGCTCCGCGAGCAGGGCGGTCACTCCCCCGTGACAGAAGCGGGGCACCAGTCGCTCTGAGAGGGGCGGAGGTGATTCCTGCCATTGCCCTGGTCACGGCCGGGGGATGCGCGGGGGAGCGGTCCCAGGAAGCGAACGGGGACCGGGGCTGCCGCTGCGCTGCTTCGGCCCTGCTCTGGCGGAGGCGGGGCCGCCGCTGCGCGGCCACGGCCCGGCTCACTCGCTGCTCCTGGGCCCCGCCCGCACCGGCCCAGAGCGGGCCGGGAGTGTGAGAACTAAGAGCAGGAACGGCCCTATCGCACTTTCCACAGTAACGAGCTTGTTTTAAGGACACCCGAGAGCCGCAGTGAGCAGCAGCACGGGCCGAGCGCGGGCGAGCCGGGGGTGCCCCTGGGCGGGGGTGCCCGCATGCCGCGCCCGTCCGCGGCCGTGCGAGGGCAGCGAGCGCTCTTGGTCTGCTCTGGTAAGCACTCAAAAGGGAAACACCGAGCCCAAAGAACAAGAAGCCGTTTTTAGGCTCCCTTAAACCATGCTATAAGTAAGCAGAGTCCTGTGTTAACAAATATCTTAGAATGGTTTACTGAGTTAAATTTGTAAAAGACCTTCTCCTGTATCCTTGTGAGTTAAAAAGACCAAGGACTCTTTACTATTATGTAAAATAATCCTGAAACTGGAGAACTAGGGCAGTCAGCAACTGAAAATTGCTGCATCCAACCAGCAGCAAAGAATTGATACATCCAACAGTTGCATGCAACCCACTGTAAGTTTCTTCTGTGAACATAGAAGACATGGACCCTATGCCATGCTACTGAAACTGGATAATGTTATTCTGAAAACGTTTGCTGTCAATCCTAGTATGTCTTCCCACACTAACTGATAATGTATTTAAGTCTGACTGTTGCAGGACCATGAAGAAGCCTATTCCAGCAGAGCAGACCTGAAAGAGTGCCACCTGGGAGCTGTATGCAGAATTAGAGCAGCTTCATGCGAGAGGCAACAAAAGGACAGGTTATGCCAGTAAACAACCACCGAACCAGGTAACCATGAGAAAGTGTGACCATCAGAATTCCATCACAAAAAAAGCTGAACTGATTATATCAATGAAAGATCTAGAACTGAGCAAAGTCATCTAGAAGGAAGGAAGACTAGCAACTATTCAATCCTAGAGACTGAGTCTATGTTGAATGAAGGGACAGTAATCTTACGAGCTAAGTCAAAAGAGTCATTCCAAGTCCTGACTAACCTCACCAAATCCAAAGCTGCTGGCAGAGAGCCTTGAATTCACTGCTCCAGAGTTAAGAAGACGTCTGCTCCATAGACAGCAGAAACAGAGACTGATAACAAGATTTGAGATGATATATTGTAAACTGTTCTTTCCACTGTACCTCTATCTGTACAGTTGTAACCGTGATCAAATTGGTTCCTAAAAATTTGCATGTAACTCTAGTCCAAAATGTATCCAAAGCTCTTCATAAGGACAAACTGTCAAAGTTGACAATCCATGGACCTGGTAAGTTTTGACCCCAGATAAGATTGGCCTGTGCCCATGTGGAGCTGTGATTCCAATGTAATGTTTAATCAATAAGGCTGTTGACAAACAAAATAGGCTCTTAATTTCCTACTAGCCACAAAATCATTACACTGTTGTTGTTCTTTGAAAATCTTAATCGAAATTTTTTAGAAATTGGTTGAAATTTGAAAGCAAACTCAAATTCTACACCAAGTAACTCTCAAAAGAGCTTACTGAACCTTGAATATCTTCAGTACACTCACTTCATGGTTACCAAACTGAACCTAGATAGAAGAAATGTTCATAGTAACTGTAGTTATAATGAGCATCTGTGTAACAACTAGTGGGATAGCCAGTTGTATAAACCAGAGGTATGGTTGAATGCAGAGTAGAGACTAGACAAGACAGAGTCTTGTTAGTCTCTAAAAAAGGGGGGAATGATGCCGTTTGGTTTCTGCCTTTTTTCTTTTATATGTTCTCTGTACTCTCAGCCCATATTTTTGTGGCTCTGTAGCCTACTATATTAATAGCTAGTTTTTCCAGTACCTTTCCATAGCCTTTCCCTAAGCAGAAAAACAAAACAAATTCCAGAGCTCCAAGCCCCAGGGGGTTGCAAGGCCCTGTCCTATCTCAGTTCTTCCTGAGAACCAAGGCCGAGAACAACTCTGAGGTACATTTTCATAAGCAGAGTGCAGCCAGTGCTGAGAGGGGGGCTCCAGGGAAGGGGCTGGACCTGAGGGGGAATTGAATCGCCACTTGTTCTCCTTATTGGTGCTCTTAATCAATTATGCTAATTTCCTAAAAGCTATAAATATCTACTCACCCCTGGAGGGGCTGGGCTTTTATGGACACCTTTCCATAACTGCTCCTGAAGACCTTCAAAATAAAGATCCCCTTTTATATTACCTCCTTGCTAAAATGATCTCGAGTTTCTTTTCCAGGCTGGGGGAAAAGGCAACACCGGACGCCACCTGAAATGCCGCATGGATCAAGATCCTCCCAGACCCAAGCTGCCATCAGCTAGAACTCTGGCTGCAATTGTAGGGCTAAATGCCTCCTAAAAACTGGCATCATGCATCTGGGGGACTGAGTTTTCTTTCACATGGAAATGCGCCATTGTTTGCATTCGAAGGCCACATATCTGGGAGTTGACAGCCGCATGCTGAAATTCCGCATTGATTAAGATTCCTCCGCAGACCCAAGCTGCCACCAACAAAATGGACCCTGGCTGCCTTTGCAGGGCCAAAACCCTCTCCAAAATGGAATCAGAAACTGGGCGAGTTCTTTCTCAGAGAAAAGGACACTTTGTGTCCCGGCCTAGCACTCTGCTCCCTGCTGCGTCTTCAAATTCCGTATGGATTTCAAATTCCTCGCAGACCAAGCTTGCCACCGACAGGACCCTGGCTGCCCTTGCAGGGCAAAAACCCTTCATCCAAACTGACATCAAGAAACTGGGGGGCAGAGTTCTCTTTCTCAGAGAAAAGGGACACTTTTGTGTCCTGGCCCTAAGGCACTCTGCTCCTGGACGCCACCTGAAATTCCGTATGGATCAAGATTATTCGCTGACGCAAGATGCCATCAACCAGGACTCTGGTTGCATTTGTAGGGCCAAAACCCTCCCCCAAACCGACATCATGAATCTGGGGGCCTAAGTTTTCTTTCACGTGGAAAAGTGCCATCAGTTGTATCGTAGGCCCCATGTCTGGGAGTCGACTGTCGCCTCTTCAAATTCCGCATGGAGCAAGATCACTCGCAGACCCAAGCTGCCCCCGACTAGGACACTGGCTGCCCTTGCAGGGCCAAAACCCTTCCTCCAAACTGACATCAAGAAACTGGGGTGCAAGCTATCTTTCTCAGAAAAGGACATTTTGTGTTCCGGCACCTAAGGCACTCTGCTCCCGACACCACCTGAAATGCCGCATGGATCAAGGATCCTTCCCGCCCAAAGTGCCATCACCGAAACTCTGGCTGCAATTGTAGGCTAACAATGCCCTCCGTAAAAAACTTGGCATCATGCATCGGCGGGATCTGAGTTTTTTCACATGAAATGCGCCATGCTTGCCATTCGAAGCAAATCTGGGAGTAGACAGCCGCATGCTGAAATTCCGCATGGATTAAGATTCCTCGCAGACCCAAGCTGCCACCAACAATGACCCTGGCTGCCCTTGCAGGGCCAAAACCCTCCTCCAAACTGACATCAAGAAACTGGGGGGCAGAGTTCTCTTTCTCAGAGAAAAGGGACACTTTTTGTGTCCCGGCCCTAAGGCACTGTGCTCCCGGTGATGCCGTTTGGTTTCTGCCTTTTTCCTTTTATATGTTCTCTGTACTCTCTGCCCATATTTTTGTGGCTCTGTAGCCTACTATATTAATAGCTAGTTTTTCCAGTACCTTTCCATAGCCTATCCCTAAGCAGAAAGACAAAACAAATACCAGAGCTCCAAGCCCCAGGGGGTTGCAAGGCCCTGTCCTA
>JAVTVJ010004821.1:0-13457 GCA_034509425.1 Eopsaltria australis | reverse complement strand
AAACTGGAGAACTAGGGCAGTCAGAAACTGAAAATTGCTGCATCCAACCAGCAGCCAAGAATTGATACATCAAACAGTTGCATGCAACCCACTGTAAGTTTGTTCTGTGAACATAGAAGACATGGACCCTATGCCATGCTACTGAAACTGGATAATGTTATTCTGAAAACGTTTGCTGTCAATCCTAGTATGTCTGTTCCCAGCACTAACTGATAATTTATTTAAGTCTGACTGTTTGCAGACCATGGAAGAAGCCTATTCCAGCAGAGCAGACCTGAAAGATGTGCCAGCCTGGAGCTGTATGCAGATGAGAGCAGCTTCATGCGAGATGGCAAACAAAAGACAGGTTATGCAGTAACAACCACGAACCAGGTAACCATGAGAAAAGTGTTACCATCAAATGTGCCATCACAAAAAGCTGAACTGATAATATCAATGAAAGATCTAGAACTGAGCAAAGTCATCTAGAAGGAAGGAAGACTAGCAACTATTCAAGCCTAGAGACTGAGTCTATGTGGAATGAAGGGACAGTAATCTTACGAGCTAAGTAAAAAGAGTCATTCCAAGTCCTGACTACCCTCACCAAATCCAAAGCTGCTGGCAGAGAGCCTTGAATTCACTGCTCCAGGGTTAAGAAGACGTCTGCTCCATAGACAGCCAGAAAACAGAGACTGATACAAATTGAGATGATATGATTTAAACTGTTCTTTTGTACCTCTTATCTGTACAGTTTGTAACCGTGATTCAAATTTTGTCCTAAAATTTGCATGTAACTCTAGTCCAAAATGTATCCAAAAGCTCTTCATAAGGACAACTTGTCAAAGTTGAGAATCTGGCCTGGTAAGTTTTTCCCCAAGATAAAGATTGGGCCTGTGCCCATGGAGCTGTGATTCCAAATGTCATGTTTAATCATATTAAAGGCTGTTGACAAAACAAAATAGCTCTTAATTTCCTACTAGCCACAAAATCAATAACACTAGTTGTTGTTCTTATGCAAATCTGAATGAAAAATTTTTTTAGAAATTTGGTTGAAATTTGAAAGCAAACTCAAATTCTACACCAAGTAACTCTCAAAGAGCTTACTGAACCTTGAATATCTTCAGTACACTCACTTCATGGTTACCAAACTGAACCTAGATAAAAGAAATGTTCATAGTAACTGTAGTTATAATTAGCATCTGTGTAACAACTAGTTGGATAGCCAGTTGTATAAAACAGAGGTATGGTTGAATGCAGAGTAGAGACTAGACAAGACAGAGTCTTGCTTAGTCTCTAAAAAAGGGGGAATGAGGGCGTTTGGTTTCTGCCTTTTTTTCTTTTATATGTTCTCTGCTACTCCTCTGCCCATATTTTTGTTGGCTCCTGTAGCCTACTATTTATTAATAAGCTAGTTTTCTCCAGCACCCTTCCAAGCCCTTTTCCCTAAGCAGAAAGACAGAAACCAATTCCAGAGCCCAAGCCCCAGGGTTGCAAGCCCTGTACCTACTCTCAGTTCTTCCTTGCGAACAAGGCCGCAGAACAACTCTGAGGTACATTTTCATAAGCCAAGTGCATGCAGTGCTGAAGAATGGCGAGCAAAGAGCTACCCAGGTAAGGCGCCTGGACCCATCGAGGGAATTGAATCGCCACCTTGTTCTACCTTATTGGTGCTCCTTCGAAATCACACTCTCACTATGCTAATTTCCTAAAAGCTATAAATATGTACTCACCCCTGGAGGGGCTGGGCTTTTATGGACACCTTTCCATAACTGCTCCTGAAGACCTTCAAAATAAAGATCCCCTTTTATATTACCTTCTTGCTAAAATGATCTCGAGTTTCTTTTCCAGGCTGGGGGAAAAGGCAACAGTTATTTGGCACACCCAGAAGGGACACGAGAACCTGGTACCCTTCCTCTGGACCGAAAACATCCTGCAAGGAATTCCTTCCTGACAGCAATCTAAAGAATCCTGCCCACGCGCCTGAGTCGAGACACCATGGTTCCAAGATCCCACAGGAGGTAGTATAAAGGTGCTTCTTTTCGTTGTGTAGTGTGTAGTTTGTATGTGTGTGTATTGTTTATGTATTGTGTATCTGTTTAAAGTCAGTAATTGTTAGCGATCCCAGGACAAGCTGGCGTGGTGGTGAGAAAATTTGCTTTTGAAATCATTTCTCCAAGTTTTTCCTGTTGCCGATTTTCCAACCTGCCCCAGAGATCGGCTGGTGGGGAGGAGGCGGGTGTGTGATCTCAGCTGAGATTGTTCACTGGTAGAGAAAAGCAAATCACAGTGCCGGAAAGTTTATTTCATGTTTAGCACATGCGAGTTTGAATGTGTGAAAAGCTGGCCTGGAGACATCTTGGGGCCCATGAAGCGGCCGGGGAGCCTGGTCTTGCTTCTTGGTAGGAGGTGGGGGATGGGCCCCGCTTCCTACAGGTTTGTGGAGCGGCTGGGTGTTCAGCCTGCTCCTTGGTGGGAGGCTGGGGAGAGATTCCCACTTCCTACAGGTTTGTGGAGCGGCTGGGTGTCCAGCCTGCTCCTTGGTGGGAGGCTGGGGAGAGATTTCCACTTCCTACAGGTTTGTGGAGCGGCTGGGTGCCCAGCCTGCTCCTTGGTGGGAGGCGAGTGCGAATTCCTCGCTTCCTACAGGTCTGTGGAGAGGCTGGGTGTCCAGCCTGCTCCTTGCGTGGAAAGCGGGAGAGGATTCCCACTTCCACAGGTTTGTGGAAGCGGCTGGGTGCCCAGCGCCTGCTCCTTGGTGGGAGGCGTGTGTTACATCCTCGCTTCCTACAGGTCTGTGGAGAGGCTGGGTGTCCAGCCTGCTCCTTAGTGGGAGGCGAGGGAGAGATCCTCGCTTCCAGCAAGTTTTGTGAACGGCCGAGAAAGCTCGGTTCGCACCATTGTAAGGGAAGGGGGAGAAGCCCCCACTTTCTATGTTCCATCTGTAAAAAGTTTTTCCAAGATTTTAAGGCAAGGGCGACTCCCGGACTTCCGGGACGGCTCCGCGAGCAGGGCGGTCACTCCCCCGTGACAGAAGCGGGTCACCAGCCGCTCTGAGAGGGGCGGAGCTGATTCCTGCCATTGCCCTGGTCACGGCCGGGGGATGCGCGGGGGAGCGGTCCCAGGAAGCGAACCGGGACGGGGCTGCCGCTGCGCTGCTTCGGCCCTGCTCTGGCGGAGGCGGGGCCGCCGCTGCGCGGCCACGGCCCGGCTCACTCGCTGCTTCTGGGCCCCGCCCGCACCGGCCCAGAGCGGGCCGGGAGTGTGAGATCTAAGAGCAGGAACGGCCCTATCGCACTTTCCACAGTAACGAGCTTGTTGTAAGGACACCCGAGAGCCGCAGTGAGCAGCAGCACGGGCCGAGCGCGGGCGAGCCGGGGGTGCCCCTGGGCGGGGGGGCCCGCATGCCGCGCCCGTCCCCGGCCGTGCGAGGGCAGCGAGCGCTCTTTGTCTGCTCTGGTAAGCACTCAAAAGGGAAACACGGAGCCCAAAGAACAAGAAGCCTTTTTTAGGCTCCCTTAAAGCATGCTATAAGTAAGCAGAGTCCTGTGTTAACAAATATCTTAGAATGGTTTACTGAGTTAAATTTGTAAAAGACCTTCTCCTGTATCCTTGTGAGAAAAAAAGACAAAGGACTCTTTACTATTATGTAAAATAATCCTGAAACTGGAGAACTAGGCAGGCAGCAACTTGAATTGCTGCATCCAACAGCACCAAGAATTGCATACCATCCCAACAGTTGCATGCAACCCACTGTAAGTTTGTTCTGTGCAAAACATAGAAGACATGGACCCTATGCCATGCTTTACTGAAACTGGATAATGTTATTCTGAAAAGTTGCTGTCAATCCTAGTATGCTGTTCCCAGCCACTAACTGATAATGTATTTAAGTCTGACTGTTTCAGACCATGCGAAGAAGCCTATTCCAGCAGAGCAGACCTGAAAGATGTGCCAGCCTGGGAGCTGTATGCAGATGAGAGCAGCTTCATGCGAGATGGCAAACAAAAGACAGGTTATGCAGTAACAACCACGAAACAGGTAACCATGAGAAAAGTGTTACCATCAAATGTGCCATCACAAAAAGCTGAACTGATTATATCAATGAAAGATCTAGAACTGAGCAAAGTCATCTAGAAGGAAGGAAGACTAGCAACTATTCAAGCCTAGAGACCGAGTCTATGTTGAATGAAGGGACAGTAATCTTACGAGCTAAGTAAAAAGAGTCATTCCAAGTCCTGACTACCCTCACCAAATCCAAAGCTGCTGGCAGAGAGCCTTGAATTCACTGCTCCAGAGTTAAGAAGACGTCTGCTCCATAGACAGCCAGAAAACAGAGACTGATACAAATTGAGATGATATGATTTAAACTGTTCTTTTGTACCTCTTATCTGTACAGTTGGTAACCGTGATTCAAATTTGGTCCTAAAATTTGCATGTAACTCTAGTCCAAAATGTATCCAAAAGCTCTTCATAAGGACAACTTGTCAAAGTTGAGTATCTGGCCTGGTAAGTTTTGCCCCAAGATAAAGATTGGGCCTGTGCCCATGGAGCTGTGATTCCAAATGTCATGTTTAATCATATTAAAGGCTGTTGACAAAACAAAATAGCTCTTAATTTCCTACTAGCCACAAAATCATTAACACTAGTTGTTGTTCTTATGCAAATCTGAATGAAAAATTTTTTTAGAAATTTGGTTGAAATTTGAAAGCAAACTCAAATTCTACACCAAGTAACTCTCAAAAGAGCTTACTGAACCTTGAATATCTTCAGTACACTCACTTCATGGTTACCAAACTGAACCTAGATAAAAGAAATGTTCATAGTAACTGTAGTTATAATTAGCATCTGTGTAACAACTAGTGGGATAGCCAGTTGTATAAACCAGAGGTATGGTTGAATGCAGAGTAGAGACTAGACAAGACAGAGTCTTGTTAGTCTCTAAAAAAGGGGGGAATGATGCCGTTTGGTTTCTGCCTTTTTTCTTTTATATGTTCTCTGTACTCTCTGCCCATATTTTTGTGGCTCTGTAGCCTACTATATTAATAGCTAGTTTTTCCAGTACCTTTCCATAGCCTTTCCCTAAGCAGAAAGACAAAACAAATTCCAGAGCTCCAAGCCCCAGGGGGTTGCAAGGCCCTGTCCTATCTCAGTTCTTCCTGGGAACCAAGGCCGAGAACAACTCTGAGGTACATTTTCATAAGCAGAGTGCAGCCAGTGCTGAGAGGGGGGCTCCAGGGAAGGGGCTGGACCTGAGGGGGAATTGAATCGCCACTTGTTCTCCTTATTGGTGCTCTTAATCAATTATGCTAATTTCCTAAAAGCTATAAATATGTACTCACCCCTGGAGGGGCTGGGCTTTTATGGACACCTTTCCATAACTGCTCCTGAAGACCTTCAAAATAAAGATCCCCTTTTATATTACCTCCTTGCTAAAATGATCTCGAGTTTCTTTTCCAGGCTGGGGGAAAAGGCAACAGTTATTTGGCACACCCAGAAGGGACACGAGAACCTGGTACCCTTCCTCTGGACCGAAAACATCCTGCAAGGAATTCCTTCCTGACAGCAATCTAAAGAATTCCCTGCCACGGGCCTGAGGTCGAGACCCCATGGTTCCAAGATCCCACAGGAGGTAGTATAAAGGTGGTTCTTTTCGTTGTGTAGTGGGTAGTTTGTATGTGTGTGTATTGTTTATGTATTGTGTATCTGTTTAAAGTCAGTAATTGTTAGCGATCCCAGGACAACCTGGCGTGGTGGTGAGAAATTTGCTTTTGAAATCATTTCTCCAAGTTTTTCCTGTTGCCGATTTTCCAACCTGCCCCAGAGATCGGCTGGTGGGGAGGAGGCGGGTGTGTGATCTCGGCTGAGATTGTTTACTGGTAGAGAAAAGCAAATCACAGTGCGAAAGTTTATTTCATGTTTAGCACATGCGAGTTTTGAATTGAAAGCTGGCCTGGGGACATCTGGGCATGGAGCGGCCGGGGGAGGCCTGGTCTGCTTCTTGGTAGGAGGTGGGGGATGGGCCCCGCTTCCTACAGGTTTGTGGAGCGGCTGGGTGTCCAGCCTGCTCTTGGTGGGGAGAGCTGGGGAGAGATTCCCACTTCCTACGTTTCGCTCGGAAGCGGCCTGGGTGTCCATTCTTGGTGGGAGGCTGGGGAGAGATTCCTCACTTCCTACCGGTTTGTGGAGCGGCTGTGTGTCCAGCCTGCTCCTTGGTGGGAGGCTGGGGAGAGATTCCCACTTCCTACAGGTTTGTGGAGCGGCTGGGTGCCCAGCCTGCTCCTGGGTGGGAAGCTCGGGAGAGATTCCCACTTCCTACAGGTTTGTGGAGCGGCTGGGTGCCCAGCCTGCTCCTTGTTGGGAGGCGAGTGAGAAATCCTCGCTTCCTACAGGTCTGTGGAGAGGCTGGGTGTCCAGCCTGCTCCTTAGTGGGAGGTGAGGGAGAGATCCTCGCTTCCAGCAAGTTTTGTGGAACGGCCGAGAAAGCTCGGTTCGCACCATTGTAAGGGAAGGGGGAGAAGCCCCCACTTTTCTATGTTCAATCTGTAAAAAGTTTTTCCAAGATTTTAAGGCAAGGGCGACTCCCGGACTTCCGGGACGGCTCCGCGAGCAGGGCGGTCACTCCCCCGTGACAGAAGCGGGGCACCAGCCGCTCTGAGAGGGGCGGAGGTGATTCCTGCCATTGCCCTGGTCACGGCCGGGGCATGCGCGGGGGAGCGGTCCCAGGACGCGAACCGGGACTCTGCGGGCCTGCGCTGCGCTGCTCGGGCCGCCTCTGGCGGAGGCGGGGCCCGCCGTGCGCGCCACGCCCGGCTCACTCGCTGCTCCATGGCCCGCCGCACGACCGGCCCAGGCGGGCGGGCGTGGATGATCTTAAGAGCAGGAACGGCCCTATCGCACTTTCCACAGTAACGAGCTGGTTCTAAGGACACCCGAGAGCCGCTGTGAGCAGCAGCACGGGCCGAGCGCGGGCGAGCCGGGGGTGCCCCTGGGCGGGGGGGCCCGCATGCCGCGCCCGTCCCCGGCCGTGCGAGGGCAGCGAGCGCTCTGTGTCTGCTCTGGTAAGCACTCAAAAGGGAAACCCCGAGCCCAAAGAACAAGAAGCCGTTTTTAGGCTCCCTTAAACCATGCTATAAGTAAGCAGAGTCCTGTGTTAACAAATATCTTAGAATGGTTTACTGAGTTAAATTTGAAAAAGACCTTCTCCTGTATCCTTGTGAGTAAAAAAGACCAAGGACTCTTTACTATTATGTAAAATAATCCTGAAACTGGAGAACTAGGGCAGTCAGCAACTGAAAATTGCTGCATCCAACCAGCAGCCCAGAATTGATACATCCAACAGTTGCATGCAACCCACTGTAAGTTTGTTCTGTGAACATAGAAGACATGGACCCTATGCCATGCTACTGAAACTGGATAATGTTATTCTGAAAACGTTTGCTGTCCATCCTAGTATGTCTGTTCCCAGCACTAACGGATAATGTATTTAAGTCTGACTGTTTGCAGACCATGGAAGAAGCCTATTCCAGCAGAGCAGACCTGAAAGATGTGCCAGCCTGGGAGCTGTATGCAGATGAGGGCAGCTTCATGCGAGATGGCAAACAAAAGACAGGTTATGCAGGAACAACCACGAACCAGGTAACCATGAGAAAAGTGTTACCATCAAATGTACCATCACAAAAAGCTGAACTGATTATATCAATGACAGATCTAGAACTGAGCAAAGTCATCTAGAAGGAAGGAAGACTAGCAACTATTCAAGCCTAGAGACTGAGTCTATGTTGAATGAAGGGACAGTAATCTTACGAGCTAAGTCAAAAGAGTCATTCCAAGTCCTGACTAACCTCACCAAATCCAAAGCTGCTGGCAGAGAGCCTTGAATTCACTGCTCCAGAGTTAAGAAGACGTCTGCTCCATAGACAGCCAGAAAACAGAGACTGATACAATTTGAGATGATATGATTTAAACTGTTCTTTTGTACCTCTTATCTGTACAGTTGGTAACCGTGATTCAAATTTGGTCCTAAAATTTGCATGTAACTCTAGTCCAAAATGTATCCAAAAGCTCTTCATAAGGACAACTTGTCAAAGTTGAGAATCTGGCCTGGTAAGTTTTGCCCCAAGATAAAGATTGGCCCTGTGCCCATGGAGCTGTGATTCCAAATGTCATGTTTAATCATATTAAAGGCTGTTGACAAAACAAAATAGCTCTTAATTTCCTACTAGCCACAAAATCATTAACACTAGGTGTTGTTCTTATGCAAATCTGAATGAAAAATTTTTTTAGAAATTTGGTTGAAATTTGAAAGCAAACTCAAATTCTACACCAAGTAACTCTCAAAAGAGCCTACTGAACCTTGAATATCTTCAGTACACTCACTTCATGGTTACCAAACTGAACCTAGATAAAAGAAATGTTCATAGTAACTGTAGTTATAATTAGCATCTGTGTAACAACTAGTGGGATAGCCAGTTGTATAAACCAGAGGTATGGTTGAATGCAGAGTAGAGACTAGACAAGACAGAGTCTTGTTAGTCTCTAAAAAAAGGGGGGAATGATGCCGTTTGGTTTCTGCCTTTTTTCTTTTATATGTTCTCTGTACTCTCTGCACATATTTTTGTGGCTCTGTAGCCTACTATATTAATAGCTAGTTTTTCCAGTACCTTTCCATAGCCTTCCCTAAGCAGAAAGACAAAACAAATTCCAGAGCTCCAAGCCCCAGGGGGTTGCAAGGCCCTGTCCTATCTCAGTTCTTCCTGGGAACCAAGGCCGAGAACAACTCTGAGGTACATTTCATAAGCAGAGTGCAGCCAGTGCTGAGAGGGGGGCTCCAGGGAAGGGGCTGGACCTGAGGGGGAATTGAATCGCCACTTGTTCTCCTTATTGGTGCTCTTAATCAATTATGCTAATTTCCTAAAAGCTATAAATATGTACTCACCCCTGGAGGGGCTGGGCTTTTATGGACACTTTCCATAACTGCTCCTGAAGACCTTCAAAATAAAGATCCCCTTTTATATTACCTCCTTGCTAAAATGATCTCGAGTTTCTTTTCCAGGCTGGGGGAAAAGGCAACAGTTATCTGGCACACCCAGAAGGGACACGAGAACCTGGTACCCTTCCTCTGGACCGAAACATCCTGCAAGGAATTCCTTTCTGACAGCAATCTAAAGAATTCCCTGCCACGGGCCTGAGGTCGAGACACCATGGTTCCAAGATCCCACAGGAGGTAGTATAAAGGTGGTTCTTTTCGTTGTGTAGTGTGTAGTTTGTATGTGTGTGTTTTGTTTATGTATTGTGTATCTGTTTAAAGTCATTAATTGTTAGCGATCCCAGGACAACCTGGCGTGGTGGTGAGAAAATTTGCTTTTGAAATCATTTCTCCAAGTTTTTCCTGTTGCCGATTTTCCAACCTGCCCCAGAGATCGGCTGGTGGGGAGTAGGCGGGTGTGTGATCTCGGCTGAGATTGTTCACTGGTGGAGAAAAGCAAATCACAGTGCGAAAGTTTATTTCATGTTTAGCACATGCGAGTTTTGAATTGAAAGCTGGCCTGGAGACATCTGGGCATGGAGCGGCCGGGGAGGCCTGGTTGCTTCTTGTAGGAAGTGGGATGGGCCCCGCTTCCTCAGTTTGTGGCAGCGGCTGGGTGTCCAGCCTGCTCCTTGTGCGCAGCTGGGAGAGGATTCCCACTTCCTACAGGTTTGTGACGGCTGGGTTGTCCAGCCTGCCTCCTTGGTGGGAGGCTGGGAGAGATTCCACTTCCTACAGGTTATGAGCGTTGGGTCCAGCCTGCTCCTTGGTGGGAGGCTGGGGAGAGAGTCCCACTTCCTACAGGTTTGTGGAGCGGCTGGGTGCCCAGCTTGCTCCTTGGTGGGAAGCTGGGGAGAGATTCCCACTTCCTACAGGTTTGTGGAGCGGCTGGGTGCCCAGCCTGCTCCTTGGTGGGAGGCGAGTGAGAAATCCTCGCTTCCTACACGTCTGTGGAGAGGCTGGGTGTCCAGCCTGCTCCTTAGTGGGAGGCGAGGGAGAGATCCTCGCTTCCAGCAAGTTTTGTGGAACGGCCGAGAAAGCTCGGTTCGCACCATTGTAAGGGAAGGGGGAGAAGCCCCCACTTTCTATGTTCCATCTGTAAAAAGTTTTTCCAAGATTTAAGGCAAGGGCGACTCCCGGACTTCCGGGACGGCTCCGCGAGCAGGGCGGTCACTCCCCCGTGACAGAAGCGGGGCACCAGCCGCTCTGAGAGGGGCGGAGGTGATTCCTCCCATTGCCCTGGTCACGGCCGGGGGATGCGCGGGGGAGCGGTCCCAGGAAGCGAACCGGGACCGGGGCTGCCGCTGCGCTGCTTCGGCCCTGCTCTGGCGGAGGCGGGGCCGCCGCTGCGCGGCCACGGCCCGACTCACTCGCTGCTCCTGGGCCCGCCCGCACCGGCCCAGAGCGGGCCGGGAGTGTGAGATCTAAGAGCAGGAACGGCCCTATCGCACTTTCCACAGTAACGAGCTTGTTTTAAGGACACCCGAGAGCCGCTGTGAGCAGCAGCACGGGCCGAGCGCGGGCGAGCCGGGGGTGCCCCTGGGCGGGGGTGCCCGCATGCCGCGACCGTCCCCGGCCGTGCGAGGGCAGCGAGCGCTCTTTGTCTGCTCTGGTAAGCACTCAAAAGGGAAACACCGAGCCCAAAGAACAAGAAGCCGTTTTTAGGCTCCCTTAAACCATGCTATAAGTAAGCAGAGTCCTGTGTTAACAAATATCTTAGAATGGTTTACTGAGTTAAATTTGTAAAAGACCTTCTCCTGTATCCTTGTGAGTAAAAAAAGACCAAGGACTCTTTACTATTATGTAAAATAATCCTGAAACTGGAGAACTAGGGCAGTCAGCAACTGAAAATTGCTGCATCCAACCAGCAGCCAAGAATTGATACATCCAACAGTTGCATGCAACCCACTGTAAGTTTGTTCTGTGAACATAGAATACATGGACCCTATGCAATGCTACTGAAACTGGATAAATGTTATCTGAAAACGGTTTGCTGTCAATCCTAGTATGTCTGTTCCCAGCCACTAACTGCATAATGTATTTAAGTCTGACTGTTTGCAGGACCATGGAAGAAGCCTTATTCCAGCAGAGGCAACCTGAAAGATTTGTGCCAGCCTGGAGCTGTATGCAGCATGCAGAGCAGCTTCATGACGAGATGGCAAACAAAAGACAGGTTATGCAAGTAACAACCACGAACCAGGTAACCATGAAAAGAGTTACCATCAAATTACCATCACAAAAAGCTGAACTGATTATATCAATGAAAGATCTAGAACTGAGCAAAGTCATCTAGACGGAAGGAAGACTAGCAACTATTCAAGCCTAGAGACTGAGTCTATGTTGAATGAAGGGACAGTAATCTTACGAGCTAAGTCAAAAGAGTCATTCCAAGTCCTGACTACCCTCACCAAATCCAAAGCTGCTGGCAGAGAGCCTTGAATTCACTGCTCAAGAGTTAAGAAGACGTCTGCTCCATAGACAGCCAGAAAACAGAGACTGATACAAATTGAGATGATATGATTTAAACTGTTCTTTTGTACCTCTTATCTGTACAGTTGGTAACCGTGATTCAAATTTGGTCCTAAAATTTGCATGTAACTCTAGTCAAAAATGTATCAAAAAGCTCTTCATAAGGACAACTTGTCAAAGTTGAGAATCTGGCCTGTAAGTTTTCCCCAAGATAAAGATTGGGCCTGTGCCCATGAAGCTGTGATTCCAAATGTCATGTTTAATCATATTAAAGGCTGTTGACAAAACAAAATAGCTCTTAATTTCCTACTAGCCACAAAATCATTAACACTAGTTGTTGTTCTTATGCAAATCTGAATGAAAAATTTTTTGAGAAATTTGGTTGAAATTTGAAAGCAAACTCAAATTCTACACCAAGTAACTCTCAAAAGAGCTTACTGAACCTTGAATATCTTCAGTACACTCACTTCATGGTTACCAAACTGAACCTAGATAAAAGAAATGTTCATAGTAACTGTAGTTATAATTAGCATCTGTGTAACAACTAGTGGATAGCCAGTTGTATAAACCAGAGGTATGGTTGAATGCAGAGTAGAGACTAGACAAGACAGAGTCTTGTTAGTCTCTAAAAAAGGGGGGAATGATGCCGTTTGGTTTCTGCCTTTTTTCTTTTTATATGTTCTCTGTACTCTCTGCCCATAATTTTGTGGCTCTGTAGCCTACTATATTAATAGCTAGTTTTTCCAGTACCTTTCCATAGCCTTTCCCTAAGCAGAAAGACAAAACAAATTCCAGAGCTCCAAGCCCCAGGGGGTTGCGAGGCCCTGTCCTATCTCAGTTCTTCCTGGGAACCAAGGCCGAGAACAACTCTGAGGTACATTTTTTTTTTTTTTTTTTCCAATAAAAAGCCCCCAAAGTTGGGCAAAAAAGGGGGGGGGCCAAGTCTGGAAGAGGGGCTCCAGGGAAGGGGCTGGACCTGAGGGGGAATTGAATCGCCACTTGTTCTCCTTATTGGTGCTCTTAATCAATTATGCTAATTTCCTAAAAGCTATAAATATTTACTCACCCCTGGAGGGGCTGGGCTTTTATGGACACCTTTCCATAACTGCTCCTGAAGACCTTCAAAATAAAGATCCCTTTTTATATTACCTCCTTGCTAAAATGATCTCGAGTTTCTTTTCCAGGCTGGGGAAAAAGCAACAGTTATTTGGCACACCCAGAAGGGACACGAGAACCTGGTACCCTTCCTCTGGACCGAAAACATCCTGCAAGGAATTCCTTTCTGACAGCAATCTAAAGAATTCCCTGCCACGCGCCTGAGGTCGAGACACCATGGTTCCAAGATCCCACAGGAGGTAGTATAAAGGTGGTTCTTTTTGTTGTGTAGTGTGTAGTTTGTATGTGTGTGTATTGTTTATGTATTGTGTATCTGTTTAAAGTCAGTAATTGTTAGCGCTCCCAGGACAACCTGGCGTGGTGGTGAGAAAATTTGCTTTTGAAATCATTTCTCCAAGTTTTTCCTGTTGCCGATTTCCCAACCTGCCCCAGAGATCGGCTGGTGGGGAGGAGGCGGGTGTGTGATCTCGGCTGAGATTGTTCACTGGTAGAGAAAAGCAAATCACAGTGCGAAAGTTTATTTCATGTTTAGCACTATGCCGAGTTTGAATGAAGCTTGGCCTGGACATTCTGGGGCATGACGGCCGGGAGCCCTGGGTCGCTTCTGGTAGGAGTGGGGGGATGGGCCCCGCTATCCTACAGGTTTGCTGAGCGGCGGGTGTCCAGCCTGCTCCTTGGTGGGAGGCTGGGGAGAGATTCCCACTTCCTACAGGTTTGTGGAGCGGCTGGGTGTCCAGCCTGCTCCTTGGTGGGAGGCTGGGGAGAGATTCCCACTTGCTACAGGTTTGTGGAGCGGCTGGGTGTCCAGCCTGCTCCTTGGTGGGAGGCTGGGGAGAGATTCCCACTTCCTACAGGTTTGTGGAGCGGCTGG
>JAVTVJ010004819.1:0-10271 GCA_034509425.1 Eopsaltria australis | reverse complement strand
CTCCAAACTGACTCAAGAAACTGGGGGGCAGAGCTCTCTTTCTCAAAGAAAAGGGACACTCTTTGTGTCCCGGCCCTAAGGCACTCTGCTCCCGGACGCCACCTGAAATTCCGTATGATTCAAGATTATTCGCTGACGCAAGCTGCCATCAACCAGGACTCTGGTTGCATTTGTGGGGCCAAAACCCTCTACCAAACCGACATCATGAATCTGGGGGCCTAAGTTTTCTTTCACTGAAAAGTCCATCATTTGTATCGTTAAGCCCCATGTTTAGGAGTCGACTGCCGCCTCCTCAAATTCCGCATGGATTAAGATCCCTCACAGACCCAAGCTGCCACCGACAAGGACCCTGGCTGCCCTTGCAGGGCCAAAACCCTCCTCCAACTGACATCAAGAAACTGGGGGGCAGAGTTCTCTTTCTCAGAGAAAAGGGACACTTTTTGTGTCCCGGCCCTAGGCCACTCTGCTACCGGACCCACTGAAAGCCCACCATCAAGATCCTTCCCAACCAACGCCGTCAACTAGAACTCTGGCTGTGCCAATTGTAGGGCTAAATGCCTCCTAAAAACTGGCATCCTGGATCTGGGGGACTGAGTTTTCTTTCACATGGAAAAGCGCCATCGTTTGTATCGAAGGCCCCATGTCTGGGAGTTGACTTCTGCTTGCGGAAATTCTGCCAGGATTAAGATTCCTCGCAGACCCAAGCTGCCACCAAAAACGACACTGACTGCCCTTGCAGGGCCAAAACCCTCCTCCAAACTGACATCAAGAAACTGGGGGGCAGAGTTCTCTTTCTCAGAGAAAAGGGACACGTTTTGTGTCCCGGCCCTAAGGCACTGTGCTCCCTGCTTCCTCCTGATATTCCGTATGGATCAAGATTCCTCGCAGACCCAAGCTGCCACCGACAGGGACCTGGCTGCCCTTGCAGGGCCAAAACCCTCCTCCAAACTGACATCAAGAAACTGGGGGGCAGAGTTCTCTTTCTCAGAGGAAACGGACACTTTTTGAGTCCCGGCCCTAAGGCACTGTGCTTCCTGCTGCTTCTTTAAATTCCGTATGGATCAAGATTCCTCGCAGACCCAAGCTGCCACCGAGAGGCACCCTGGCTGCCCTTGCAGGGCCAAAACCCTCCTCCAAACTTACATCATGAATCTGGGAGCCTAAGCTTTCTTCCACGTGGAAAAATGCCATCATATGTATCGTAGGCCCCCTGTCTGGGAGTCGACTGCCGCCTCTTCAAATACCGCATGGAGCAAGATCCGTCACGGACACAAACAGCCACCGACAAGAACCCTGGCTGCCCTTGCAGGGCCAAAACCCTCCTCCAAACTGACATCAAGAAACTGGGGGGCAGAGTTCTCTTTCTCAGAAGAAAGGGACACTTTTTGTGTCCCGGCCCCTAAGGCACTGTCCTCCCTGCTTCCTCCTGAGATTCCGTATGGATCAAGATTCCTTGCAGACCCAAGCTGCCACCGACTAGGACCCTGGCTGCCCTTGCAGGGCCAAAACCCTCCTCCAAACTGACATCAAGAAAGTGGGGGGCAGAGTTCTCTTTCTCAGAGAAAAGGGACACTTTTTGTGTCCCGGCCCTAAGGCACTGTCCTCCCTGCTTCCTCCTGAGATTCCGTATGGATCAAGATTCCTTGCAGACCCAAGCTGCCACCGACTAGGACCCTGGCTGCCCTTGCAGGGCCAAAACCCTCCTCCAAACTGACATCAAAAAACTGGGGGCAGAGCTCTCTTTCTCAGAGAAAACGGACACTTTTTGTGTCCCAGCCTAAGGCACTCGCTCGCGCCCTGAATTCCGTATGGATCAAGATTATCCGCAGACGCAGCTGCACATCCTCAGGACTCTGGTTGCATTTGTAGGGCCGAAGCCCTCCACCAAACCGACATCATGAATCTGGGGGCCTAAGTTTTCCTTCACGTGGAAAAGTTGCATCATTTGTATCGTAGGCCCCCTGTCTGGGAGTCGACTGCCGCCTCTTAAAATTCCGCATGGAGCAAGATCCCTCACAGACCCAAGCTGCCACCGACTAGGACATTGGCTGCCCTTGCAGGGCCAAAACCCTCCTCCAAACTTACATCAAGAAACTGGGGGGCAGAGCTCTCTTTCTCAGAGGAAAAGGACACTTTTTGTGTCCTGGCCCTAAGGCACTCTGCTCCCGACACCACCTGAAATGCCGCATGGATAAGATCCTTCCGACGCCAAGCTGCTCATCAAGCTAAACTTGGCCTGCAATTGTAGGGCTAAATGCCCTCCTGAAAGAAACTGGCATCATGCAATCTGGGGACTGAGTTTTCTTTCACATGGAAAAGCGCCATTGTTTGAATCGAAGGCCACATATCTGGGAGTTGAAAGCCGCATGCTGAAATCCCGCATGGATTAAGATTCCTCGCAGACCCAAGCTGCCACCAACAAGGACCCTGGCTGCCCTTGCAGGGCCAAAACCCTCCTCCAAACTGACATCAAGAAAGTGGGGGGCAGAGTTCCCTTTCTCAGAGAAAAGGGAACACTTTTTGTGTCTCAGCCCTAAGGCACTCTGCTCCCGGACGCCACCGGAAATTCCGTATGGATCAAGATCTCGCAGACAACCAAGTGCACAATAAAGGCCCTGGCTGCCCTTGCAGGGCCCAAAACCCTCCTCCAAACTGACACAAGAAACTGGGACAGGTTTCTCGTTTCTCAAGAGAAAACGGACACTTTTTTTTGTCGTGGCCCTAAGGCACTCTGCTCCCGGACGCCAACTGAATTTTCCTAACAGGTTTTTTTTTTTTCCCCTCCATGCTTTTTCATAACATCAGAGGGCAAGAAATTCTCTTCCGGCTTCCAAAATCTCCTAGTTACTTTCCCCCTTCCTGCATCAGGCAAAATGGAGGGTTATTAAGGTTTTTTTTAACCAAATACTATTTGAGGGAGGAAAAATTAAGAAGAGTAAGAGAAACAGTGCTGCTTTTGGGCATAGCTTCTTTGTACACTATTCTGGAAATAAAAAAAACCAACACCCATCATTCCCCCACCTCCCTCACCCCCCCCCCCAATAAAAAAACAAAACAAACCCACACGCCTTACAAAACCAACCTGCAGAATGTTCAGTATTTCAAATGAGAACAAGCATAGAGGGGACATCAAAAGATGGCTCCTCCTTAACCTTTTGTGCATGCAGTGCTCTTCAATCATCTCCTACATTCTCCTTCTCTACAACAAACAGCTGTCTTTAGAAACGCCTGTTCTCAATCAAACCTTCTGGGATGCTACTGTACGTTGCCTGTACGGCTCACTAGTCACTTAAATCACAGAAAAACTTGTGACTAAACATCAGTTGGTAAAACTTTGCAGGCTCTTCAACTGCTGAAAACTGAAACTTGCACAAGGCTTCAGACAAAGGAAATTCCAAAATGTGGACAGCATCTCCCTGCTGCTGCCTACTGGAAGCCGTTCAAAGTCACCACTGCAGTCTAAACCTCCATGCATCATCTGAGTATTGCACATGTTCATCCAAGGGAAGACAACAACAAGGCTAAGGCACGCAACAACGCTTGATCAAAAGCACTTGATGCTCATGGAGAAAAATAAAGAACCTTTACTTTCCTAAAGACAAGGTGACTACTGCTAGTAGGAAAAAAACCAGATGCTCTGCAAAACCTATTTTCAGGCTTTTGCTAAGGTCACAGGACTGAGGAATACAGAAAGACCTGTCCCAATTTGGCAGAATGCCGCATCAACCGCTCCACTTTCTTCACCAAGCCCGCACCTAACATCATCTCCCAATCCTGAGCCCGTGCAGCTCTGGCCCCATTACCTAAGAAAAGAGCAACTCTGCAAGCAGTTGGCAAAGATGAACAACTTAGCATTACTGTGGCCGATGACATGCTCTGACCTTTTTTGCTTTCAGCTATGGATCTTCTACCTCCGAGCGTCGCACTGAAAAGCTCCTTGCCAATGAGCTCTTGCAGCACCTCCGCCAGCTTCGCTGCCAAACTCTTCAGCACCAGCGCAAGGTACCTGAAATCGGGAGCCAAAAAGAGGTGGTCAATGAAGGCAAGTTGCTCCCGCCGACAGGCAGCCTCCACATTCAGCGTCCCCTACGTCGCTCTCCCACCGTGGGGGACAAAATGCCTTGGCGGAGCGCGGCGCTGGGCGGCAGCGGCCGGCACGGCATGGAGCGCGCGCTGCCGGCTCGCTGCCGCCGGCGCCGCTGCGGGAACGGCCGATTGGCTGCAATGGGCCACGTTCGGCAAGGAGGGCAGCGGGGTAAAGGCGGGCACGCCTCATAGCCCCCCGGAAGGCCGGCCTCTGCTCCCCGCTCGGACCACCGTACGGGCAGTGCCAGGAGCCTCTGGCTGCGGCCGCC
This sequence comes from Eopsaltria australis, assembly GCA_034509425.1. Taxonomy (NCBI): domain Eukaryota; kingdom Metazoa; phylum Chordata; class Aves; order Passeriformes; family Petroicidae; genus Eopsaltria; species Eopsaltria australis. Next base: position 5,916 of record JAVTVJ010004819.1, on the reverse strand, counting down.
TCCGGCCGCATGCCAGAGCGCGCACTGCCCGGCCGGCGCCGCCGCTCCGCGGGCTCACACGGCGCCCGCCGGGCCGCTGCCGGCGGCGGGAGCCGAGCGACAGGAAGCGGATGCGCACAGCGCCACGCCCGCCCCGCCCCGCCCGCGGCCCCTCTCTCCTCGCGTGGGCCCGACGCGCCTGCCCCGCAACGCCTGTGCTCCGCGCCACGCGGCACACGCGCGCCGCCGTTTCCGGCCGAGCCGCTGGCGAAGCCGGGGCACGGTCCTGCCGGGACAGCCTCGGCGGCTGCTGGCTTCCGGCGGCGCCGAGCAGCCGGTGAGCGCCGCCGCTTGGGAGCGCGCCCGGCGGGGGGCGAGGCAAAGGAGAGATGGAGGCGGTGCCAGTGGGCGGTGTCACACGGCCGATCCTGCCGCAGCCACCCCTTCCACGCCCCTCGGCTGCTGTTGACTGCGGCCCCAGCCCTGCCCGCGCCAGCAGCGATGCGGCTTCGCAATTGGAGGGGTGGAGGGGGGGAAGGGGGGGGGTAGGAGGGGGTGGGGGATGGGGGGGCAGGGGCACACTGACACCCCGCAGCAAGTCCCTCCTGCTGGCAAAACTCATCCACATTCCACTTGTTTATGGCCAAAGAGAAGAACAGACTAGTCCCCTACCTATTTCAAGAAGGAGACAGGCCATGGGCCATTTGCCCTGGGCTTTCTCTAATCCTGCCGCCTTGTAGCCTCCTTCATATCCTAAGTTCCCGGCTGCATCTCCCTCTCCCTTTTCCCCACTGCCTGAGCTGATCGCTTATGGGATGCCGCACTCCAATATCGCCTCTCTTTTGTTTATATTAAAGAAAGAAAGAAAGAAGAAACTCGTCGTCATTCTATTCAGTTTTGTCCTCTTGCTCTAGCTTCAGGAATTTAACAGTGCCATGCCTGAGCAACAGTCTGTGGTGATTAGTAGCATTTGCAACAACTAACAGCTTCTTCTCTTCCTTGCCTGTCTATCGCTTCCTAGCCCTGTCTGCAAGCGGATTCCCACGGTCTCTTTGGACAGACATATTCATCCTTTTTCTCTCAGTCCCACACCTGCTTAGCACTGCGCGGGTCCCCCTGGCACCACACCCCGCCCCCCCCCCCACCTACTCCCCAAACCACTGCACACACAGACACACACCTGCGCTACACAGGCACGTAGCCAGCACACACTACCAGCACACACATACCCCCTCCACATACACATTTACGCCTACCCTGCACAACCCTGCCCCCGCTCAACCCTGCAAACACACACCACCCCACACCCACTCCCACACGCGCTGCACTACACGCAGCCGCCCCACCCTCACTTCCACGGCCGTCTGGCAGTGCTCGCTACTGACACGCTTCGTCATGCCTTGCATTGCTGTGCTATGCGGTCTGTAGCCTCGTCTCAGCCTTCCGCCCCTGCAGTGCCTTGCATTGACTTGCTCACTCATCCCCCTCGTGACCTCCCTTTCGATTTGTCCAGGTCCAGCTTTTAATTTCCTTCTCCTTCTAGGACTCTCACTGCCTTACAGAGCATCTTCCTTTTGCCCTTGAATCCTTCCATTGCTTCGCGTTATCTTTCTCGCCCCTCCCCCAACTGGAACTCAAGACGCCTTTTTCATGCCATTCCCGAGCCTTGCCCTCCTGCCCTGTCTGATTCGCCTATGATTCATAGTGCCAGTGTTGCTGGAGCAGATGTTATGACATCATGGGGTGGAAGATTCCGGCAAGATTCTTCTGTCCTGACACCTTCTAGGTAGGTGCAATTGTTGGCCATTCAATACTGCATGTGGATCAGTCCCTGGATGCTTTGTATCTTGGAGGAGGCCGTGCCATTTCTTTGGATTACCACTCTTCCGTAAAGAAAGCAAGTATAGACGTGCACACTGGGTGGCCTCAAGGAATGAAGAGGCTTTTGCCAATAAGCAGTGCTCTGGCTTTGAGCTGCTCAACTGTCAGTGCAAAGGCAGATGCCAGGCTGTTGAGCATTTTGTCCTGGGAGCTTTAGTGTGTCAGCAGTCCCTGGTGCTGTTCCGTTTGAATCCTGACTCTGTGAGAGTGAAGGCTTCGGAAGGTAGCTAGAGCTGAGGAAGGAAAGTGCCGTGAGCAGGGTGTGTGCGGCTAGCTCGATGGGTGCAGCTGAAGCTGCAGACAGCAAGGGCATTATTAGCTGGCACTTGTGCCAGCTCTGTTTTTGCTAGATGTTTCCGAGTGGGCAGATTCCGCTAGAGTGGAAAGCATGTAGGGCAAAGGAGTTCGTCTTGCCGTTTGAGTGCGGTGCAAAGAAGGCTCCGCACTTGGGAGAGGAAGATCAGGCAAATCTTTTCGCGCTGGCAACAGGACGCTTGAGAGCAGGGCCGTTTCCAAGGCGGCTCTAGCCTCGGAGAGGTTTCGAGCTGTCCTCGGAGCGTTTCCTTCTTTTGCGAGTCGACAGCGCCATCTTGTGGCTTTGGGCTGCAAACGCAACATCGGCAGGGCAAGAGACTGTCAGGCCCGCTCCTCTTGCAGTGTGCACACTGCGCAAAGAAGCCCGGTTCCCTGCGGCTTCGCTCTTCGCCCGATGTGACTTGGACACAACTGAAACTCAGCGACGGCATTCAGCTTTGCGCTTTTCGCGTCTCTGCTGCACGCATCCGCAGCGTGGCTATGGACGGTTTTCCCTCAGCTCCTGGTACAGTGAGACCTCTCTTCTTCGCAGTGCTTGCGGAGCTGTGCTCTAGCTTGTGCTCAGTGAGCCGTTGCGGAAAGAAGCACTTGCAGCGTTAGTCTTTCAACGTCCGACACTTTCAAAGCAGCACCACAAAGCCGGGCGACGGGAAGGGGCGAAGAAGCAGACGTTCATTCCTGGCTCTTTTCCTCGGCCAGCCGGCCAGCCGGATCTTTGGTCGTTGCGAGGCTAGAATGTGTGCGGCGCTCCTTCGCCGTGACAAGGGCCGTGCAGAGAGCGCCGGGCTGGACGGGGCTTTGCAGGCGGTAAAGGAAAGAGGAGTGTTCCTGAAAAGTGGTGCAAATACGAGTTTGCTCAAGTTGCAGGGGAGAGCTGCGGGCAGCCTTATTATTCTGGCACGGGTGTCCGAGTGAGCCGCAGTCGAAAAGCTTTCCCTTGAGATTCAGAGGGCGAGAGGCGCAATACGGGCTGAGAAGCCAAGTTCGCTGTCAGAGCGTCTTTCGGCTGAAGCAAGGCTAAGCAGCGCTTGACTGCCGGCACAAGGTTCTCTGCGGAGGAGCACGAGTTGCCCCACTGCAAAAACGAAAGTCAAGCCACGGGTTACAGAAAACGAAGAACGAAGACAGTCAGCTGAGAACACTCTCTTCCTTCTAAGATGTAAAGACAGTGCAGGGCTTCACTTTCCGCTTGCCCCACGTAAGCAACATGAAGCTCACACGGTGCACTCTCTCCTTCCCTTCTCCGCTGCATCTGTCAGTGTGTTCTCTGCTTCTCGGAGCAGACAGGTAGGAGCAGCTGTTTCCCCGAGGGGCTGGAAGAGAAATAAGTAGCGGCGCAAGCAGCTCTAGCTGAACTTTTCCTTTAGCACTGCAAAAGAGAATTCGGCTGGCCGGCCAGCGGCAGGCACGCTCCTCACGCCGTCAGTACGCTGCGCACACAAGCCCTGTACCGTGCGGCTTCGTTCTACGCCTTGTGTGAGCCACGGCACTTTCTTTCTCCGCTGTGGAGAATAGTGCTCTATTTCTCGCAGAGGACACTGTGCCGGCAGTCAAGCGCTGCTAAGCCTTGCTTCAGCCGAAAGACGCTCTGACAGCGAACTTGGCTTTTCAGCCCGTATTGCGCCTCTCGCCCTCTGAATCTCAAGGGAAAGCTTTTCGACTGCGGCTCACTCGGACACCTGTGCCAGAATAATAAGGCTGCCCGCAGCTCTCCCCTGCAAATTGAGCAAACTCCTATTTGCACCACTTTTCAGGAACACTCCTCTTTCCTTTACCGCCTGCAAAGCCCCGTCCCAGCCCGGCGCTCTCTGCACGGCCCTTGTCACGGCGACGGAGCGCCGCACACATTCTAGCCTCGCAAACGACCAAAGATCCGGCTGGCCGGCTGGCCGAGGAAAAAGCCAGAATGAACGTCTGTTCTTCCGCCCTTCGTCGCCCGGCTTTGTGTTCTGCTTTTGAAAGTGTCGGACGTTGAAAGACTAACGTGCAAGGTGTCTTTCCTGGCACAGCTCACTGAGCGACAAGCTAGATGCACAGCTCGCAATCATCTGCGAAGAAGAGAGTGTCTCACTGTACCAGGAGCTGAGGGAAAACCGTCCATAGCACGCTGCGGATGCGTGCAGCAGAGACGGCGCAAAGCGGCAAAGCTGAATGCCGTCGCTGAGTTTCAGTTGTGTCCAAGTCACATTGGGCGAAGAGCGAAGCCGCAGGGAACCGGGCTTCTTTGCGCAGTGAACCGAACGAAAAAAGACTAGCAAAATCTCGATCACAATCAGAGTCAGCTGAGAACGCTCTCTTCCTTCTAAGATGTAAAAGACAGTGCAGGGCTTCACTTTCCGCTTGCCCCACGTAAGCAAAATGAAGCTCACACGGTGCACTCTCTCCTTCCCTTCTCCGCTGCATCTGTCATTGTGTTCTCTGCTTCTCGGAGCATAAAGGTAGGAGCAGCTGTTTCCCCGAGGGGCTGGAAGAGAAATAAGTAGCGGCGCAAGCAGCTCTAGCTGAACTTTTCCTTTAGCAATGCCAAAGAGAATTCGGCTGGCCGGCCAGCGGCAGGCACGCTCCTCACGCCGTCAGTACGCTGCGCACACAAGCCCTGTACCGTGCGGCTTCGTTCTACGCCTTGTGTGAGCCACGGCCATTTCTTTCTCCGCTGGGGAGAATAGCGCTCTATTTCTCGCAGAGGACACTGTGCCGGCAGTCAAGCGCTGCTAAGCCTTGCTTCAGCCGAAAGACGCTCTGAACAGCAAACTTTTGGCTTTCTCAGCCGTATTGCGCCTTCGCCCTCTGAATCTCAGGGAAAGCTTTTTCGACTGCGGCTTCACTCGACACCTGTGCCAGAATAATAAGGCCTGCCGCAGCTTCCCTGCAACTTGAGCAAACTCGTATTTGCACCACTTTTCAGGAACACTCCTTTTCTTTATGCTGCAAAGCCCCGTCCCAGCCCGGCGCTCTCTGCACGGCCCTTGTCCCGGCGAAGGAGCGCCGCACACAGTCTAGCCTCGCAACGACCAAAGATCCGGCTGGCCGGCTGGCCTAGGAAAAAGAGCCAGGAATGAACGTCTGCTTCTTCGCCCCTTCCCGTCGCCCGGCTTTGTGGTGCTGCTTTGAAAGTGTCGGACGTTGAAAGACTAACGCTGCAAGTGCTTCTTTCCTGGCACAGCTCACTGAGCGACAAGCTAGATGCACAGCTCGCAATCATCTGCGAAGAAGCGAGTGTCTCACTGTACCAGGAGCTGAGGGAAAACCGTCCATAGCACGCTGCGGATGCGTGCAGCAGAGACGGCGAAAAGCGGCAAAGCTGAATGCCGTCGCTGAGTTTCAGTTGTGTCCAAGTCACATTGGCGAAGAGCGAAGCCGCAGGGAACCGGGCTTCTTTGCGCAGTGTGCACACTGCAAGAGGAGCGGGCCTGACAGTCTCTTGCCCTGCCGATGTTGCGTTAGCAGTCCAAAGCCACAAGATGGCGCTGTCGACTCGCAAAGAAGGAAACGCTCCGAGGGCAGCTCGAAACCACTCCGAGGCTAGAGCCGCCTTGGAAACGTCCCTGCTCTCAAGCGTCCTGTTGCCAGCGCGAAAAGATTTGCTTGATCTTCCTCTCCCAAGTGCGGAGCCTTCTTTGCACCGCACTCAAACGGCAAGACGAACTCCTTTGCCCTACATGCTTTCCACTCTAGCTGAATCTGCCCACTCGAAAACATCTGGCAAAAACAGAGCTGGCAGAAGTGCCAGCTAATAATGCC
>JAVTVJ010004817.1:0-15457 GCA_034509425.1 Eopsaltria australis | reverse complement strand
TGTGCCAGGTCCTTGCTGCGATGACCCCATGACAAGGTCCTCGTTGCAATGTCCCAACGAGAAGGTCCTTGTCGCAAAGTCCCCATCGCCGTGTCCCCATCACAACGTCCCCAGCACAAAGTCCTTTCTGTGATGTCCCCATGACAACGTCCTCACTGGAAAGTCCCCATTGCCACGTCCCTGGTGCCAGGTCCCAGTGACAACGGCCCCACCCAACGTCCCTGTGCAAGCCCCTGTCCCAATGTCCCCATGACAAGCTCCTCGTTGAGATGTCCCCATGACAAGGTCCCTGTCCCAATGTCCCCACGACAAGAACCTCATTGACATGTCCCAACGAGAAGTTCCTTGTCGCAACGTCCCCCATCGCCACATCCCCGGCGGTGTCATCTCCCAGTGACAACACCCCCACCCACCATCCCCACCCAGAACCCCCCCCCCGTGCCCACCTCCCCATCCAACGTCCCCACACGGCGTCCCCGCTGTCCCCACCGCCAGGCCGCGCCGAGTACGTGGCCACGTTCCGGGGCAGCGAGTTCTTCTGCTACGACGTGTCGCGCTCGCCGGTGCAGAGCAGCGCGGACGAGCTGGCGCTGGCGTTCCGCACGCGGCAGCGCCACGGGCTCCTGCTGCACACCGGCCGCGCCGCCGACTTCCTCAACCTGTCGCTCAAGGCCGGCGCCGTGTGGCTCGTCATCAACCTGGGCGCCGGCGCCTTCGAGGCGCTGGTGGAGCCCGTCAACGGCAAGTTCCACGATGGTGGATGGCACCACGTGCGCGTCACGCGCAACCTGCGGCAGGTACGGCGGGGAGGGGGCGGGAGGGGAGGGGGGAGGGCTGGTGGGGTCATCTTGGGCAGCTCCCCAATTGGGAGTGATGGTTGGTTTGGGCAGCTCCCCAGCTGGGAGTACTGGGAGTGATGGTTGGCTTGGGCAGCTCCCCAACTGGGAGTACTGGGAGTGATGGTTGGCTTGGGCAACTCCCCAACTGGGAGCACTGGGAACCTTTGGCAGTTCCCCAGCTGGAAGCCTTGATGAACACCCAATGGGTGTTCCCCAACTGGGAGCACTGGGAGCAGTGGTTGCCCTGATGAGCTCTCCGACTGGGAGCCTTGGGCAGCCGCCCAATGGGTTGCTCTGGTCAGTTCCCCAACTGGGAGAACTGGGATGGGACCCTTGGTCAACCACCCAACTGGGACCAGTGAGCATTTTGCTGAGCTCCCCAACTGGGAGCGCTGGGAGTGATCATTGCCCTGACCAGCTCCCCAACTGGGAGTGATGAGGGCCTTGGGCAACTGCCCAACTGGGAGCACTGGGTGTCTTGGCCAACCACGCAACTGGGAGGAAATCCAGTTACCTTGATCAGCTCCCCAACTGGGAGCACTGGGTGTTTGGTTAAACTGGGGGTACTGGGAGCAGTGGGTTCCTCAATCTGCTCTCCAACTGGGAGCACTGGGAGCAATAGGTGTCTTCTTCAACCACCCAAGTGGGAGCACCAGTTCCTTGGTCAGCTCCCCAACTGGGAGCGATGGCTTCCTCAATCCGCTTTCCAACTGGGAGCACTGGGAGCAATGGGTTCCTTGATAAGCTCCCCAACTGGGAGCAATGGGTTCCTTAATCCACTCCCCCAACTGGGAGCACTGGTTGCATTGGCCAACCACCAAACTGGAAGCACTGGTTGTGCTGGTCAACCACCCAACTGGGGGTGATGGACACGTTGGTCAACCACCCAACTGGGAGCACTGAGTGTCTTGCTCAACCACCCAACTGGGAGCACTGGGAGCACTGGGAGCACTGGACATGCTGCTCAACCACCCCGCCGCCAGCACCGACCGCAGGATCTCCCTCTCCCCAACTGGGAGCGCTGGTTCCATGGACCCTCCCAAACTGGGAGCACTGGACACACGAGGGCGGGGCTCTCAGCCCAACCCCCACAGGGGGTGACGGGTGGAGTTCGGGGGGTTCCCCCCCCCCACCCCCCCCTTTCTGACAACTCTCTGCTTCTCTCCCCTCCCCCACAAGGTGGGCGCCGCCCCTCCCCCTCCGTGCAACGCCCCACCCCCACCCCCCTCTCGTGCCACGCCCCTCCCCCTGATGTGTGCGGTGCACTAACACGCTTCCCCCCTGCGCTCTCCCCCTTTTCGGGGCCGCCCACATCCCCAAGAGCGTTAACCTCCGAACCTCCCCCACTAAATCCTGGGGGGCCCCCCCACTTTAACAAAAACAACCCAAAACCCCCCCCCAAAATTCCCCCAATCCCATCCCAAGCGCCCCCCAAACGTCACGTTTGTGTTTTGTCCTTCTCTCGCCGCCAGCACGCAGGGATCGGACACGCTATGGTAAACAAACTGCATTACCTGGTAGTTATCACTCTATTGTTACTCCTTGGCTTCGCCGTGGCCCCGCTCCCAACCTTTTGGGGCCGATCCGGGGGATTTTGGGTCAATTTTCACCCCCATCCGCCACCTTGCGGCTCTCCCCACTCATGCCGAAAATAAAAATGAAGAGCTGGTTCTTCCTCCCCTCCCTCCTCTTCCCCCATCCCTGAAAATCCTTCCTGAGAGGGCGTCACTCGATGGGGGTGAGGTGGAGCCTCAACCCATCCGCCACCCCGGTTTTGGGGTGAGTTTTAGGGGTTTTGGGCGATTTTTGCCCATCTGCCGTCTTGCGGTCAAGCTATGGCTTCCTCATGCCAAAAAGAGCTGGTTTTTCCCAAAAAAAGGGCTGTTTTCCCCCAAAAATAGCTGTTTTCTCCCCAGAAAAATCTTTATCTGGGGTCAGGACGGTGATATTTTTTCCACTCTTGCTGTTTTGGGATGAATTTGAGGGATTTGGGGCAGTTTTCACCCATGTGCCATTTCGTGGAGGAGCGTCAGCTCCCCGATGCCAAAAATAGCTGTCTTTTCCCCCAAAAAAATCCTTTTTGAGGGCGTGGTTTCCTCGATGGGGACGATTTGGGGTCCCCAAACCCCTGTTTTGGGGTGAATTAGAGAATTTTTCAGATTTTGGGTGATTGGATAAACCCAACACCTGCAGCTCCCCAGTGTTAAAACCGAGTGATTTCCACCCAAAAAATTCAGTCCGGGCTCAGAAGGGGCTGATTTTCCCCAAGGGGGTGATGGGGGCTCCCACTCCCCCATTTTGGGATGAATTTTAGAGATTTTGGGCAATTTTTCCCACACACATTACCCAGGGCATAGCCTCAGCTCCCTGGTCCCCAAACCATCCATTTTCACCCCAAAATCCAGCCCTGGGTGGGCTCATTTTCCCCTGGAGACTTTTGTGGAGTCCCATGACCGCTTTTTGGGGTGATTTCTTGGGATTTGGGGCAATTTGATGCCAGTTCCACCCCCCAAAATGGCCAAAAACCCGGTGCAGGTCGGGCGCGAGGATGGAGAGTCCCAAACGCCTCCTTTTGGGGCGAATTCTCGGCATTTCGGACAATTCGCTCCCTCCCGGCTCCACAAGCCCCAAAACCACCCCCAAAATTCGGGGTTCCCCCCAAAATCCAGCTGTCACTCACACAGAGGATGTGGGACCCCACCCCCCTCCCCATTTTGGGGCGATTCCTTCGGATTTTGTCCCATTTTTGCCCCTTCCCCGGCAGGCGCCCCCTCCCCGCCCCCAAAACCAGCCGATTTCGCCCCAAACCCCGCCCCGAGGGGGTGTCAGGACCCAAAGTGGGGGGGATTTAGGGGGGTGACTTTTCTTTTTGGGTGCCCCCTCCCCAAATCGAGGATGGAAACGGCGTTTTCAGGACAAGCTGCCGCCCCTCCCCCTCCCCCGTCCCCAAGTCCCACTTGCAGGCGGGCCGCCCTCCCATCCCAGCCCCAAGCCCCCGCCCCCGGGGACCCAGTCGACCCCTTCACCTGCACTGAGTCCTTGCACGCCCTTGCACGCCTTGCAGCCCTTGCAGCTACAACACTGACCCTCCCCCACCCCAGACTGTCCCAGGCCCCCCCACCTCCTCATCCTCCTCCCCAGCCGCCCCCCAGCCCCTCCAGCCGGTGTACCAGAACCGCCCCGCCGCGGGGGGAGGGGCGGGGGGGGCACGGCCGGGTGTGAGAGTGTGCAAGGTGTGTGCACAGGTGTGTCCAGGTGTGTCTGTGCACAGGTGTGTCCCGCAAGGTGTGTGTGCGCAGGTGTGTCTGCACGGGTGTGCACAGGTGTGTACAGGCGTGTGTGTGCACAGGTGTGCATAGGTGTGTGTGTGCACAGGTGTGTACAGGCATGTGTGTGCACAGGTGTGCACAGGTGTGTACAGACGTGTGTGTGCACAGGTGTGTCCAGGTGTGTCTGTGCACAGGTGTGTCCCTCAAGGTGTGCGTGCACAGATGCGGGGTGGGAGGGGGTGTGAACAGGCGTGCACAGGTGTGTGCAGGTGTATGCAGGTATACAAGGGTCACATCAAGTGTGTATGAAAGTGTGCGAGGGTCACACCAGGTGTGTGTGTGCAGGTGTGCAAGTGTCACTAAAGTGGTGTGCAGGTGTGCGTGAGGATCACCCCAGGTGTTTTCAGGTGTGTGTGTGTGTGTGCTCACACGTGCGTGCAAGCGGCCGCGGGGCTGCCCCGGTCCCCCCTGGGTCCCCCCCTGCACGCCCCCCCCCCCTCTCACGCCCACCCTTTGCACGCGCTTGCACACCTGTGCACACACCTGTGCACGCCCCTGGCACGCCCCTGGCACACACCTGTGCACGCCCCCCCGCGCGCTGCCCCCACTAACGACCGCGTTTGTGTCTGAGCTTTCTTCTGCCCCGGGACCCCCCAAAACTCGTTACTAACCCCCCTCCCCCTCCCGTGTCACCCCCGTGTCACCCCCGTGTCACCTCCGTGTCACCCACTCCCCCACCTCACCACCCACCCCATCCTCACCTGGGGGGGCTCCTTGGGGGGGTCCTCCTGGTGCATCCGGAGATTGGGGAGGGGCTTCAACACCCCCCCTCCCCCGCCCCCACCGCAGGGGTGTCCTTGGGACCCCCCCCCCTTTTATCGCCACCCCCCCAGGTGACCCCCGAGCCCCCTCCACACCTCACCCTCATCGTCCCCGTCACCCCCCACGTCCCCATCACCCCCTGTCACCGCCATCCCCCCCCCGTGTCCCCCATCACCCCCCACCCCCACATCTCCCCTTGCCCCCTCCCCACGTGTCCCCCTCCTCCCCGTCCCCGTTTTGGGGTGCCCCGGCCATCGGGGGGGTCCCCGCTGAGGCCGGGCCGCTCGTGCCGCAGGTGACCATCTCGGTGGACGGGATCCTGACCACCACGGGCTACACGCAGGAGGATTTCACCATGCTGGGCTCCGACGACTTCTTCTACGTGGGGGGGTCCCCCAACACCGCCGACCTGCCGGGGTCCCCCGTCAGCAACAACTTCATGGGCTGCCTCAAGGATGTGAGTCCGGGGCGGGGGGGACACACCTGGGGAGGGGGTCAGGGAATCGGGGAACCCCCCCCGGCCTCACCTGGGGAGTGGTGCAGGTGTTCGGGGTGAGGGGGGGGTCAGGTTGGGGACAGCCATGAGCCACCCAGGTCACCTGGGCATGTTCCCGAGGGCTCTGGGTGACACTTTGGGGACATCCATGAGCTCCCGACTCACCTGGGAGTGTCCCCAGGGGTTCTGGGTGACACTTTGGGGATATCCATGAGCTCCTGACTCACCTGTGAGTGTCCCCGGGGGCTCTGGGTGACACTTTGGGGACATCCATGAGCTCCCGACTCACCTGTGAGTGTCCCCGGGGGCTGTGGGTCACATTTTGGGGACATCCATGAGCTCCCGACTCACCTCTGCGTGTCCCTGAGGGCTGTGGGTGACATTTTGGGGACCCCCAGAACACCCCCAGCTCACCTGTGCATATTCCCGAGGGCTGTGGGTCACATTTTGGGGACATCCATGAGCCCCCGACTCACCTCTGCGTGTCCCCGCGGGTGTCACAGCTGCACACGGCGCGGTGCCACCGCGGTCCCAGGACTGATGGTCACAGCAGGACCCCCCAGATCACCCCAAACTCACCTGTCCCCTCCCCTCCAGGTGGTTTACAAGAACAACGACTTCAAGCTGGAGCTGTCGCGGCTGGCGCAGGAAGGGGACGCGCGGGTGACACTGCACGGGGCGCTGCTCTTCCACTGCGACCCCCCCCCGGCGCTGGACCCCGTCACCTTCGCCACCCCCCAGGCGCACCTGGCGCTGCCCACCTGGCGCCCGGCGCGCGCCGGCTCCGTGTCCTTCGACTTCCGCACCACGGAGCCCAACGGGGTCCTGCTCTTCGGGCAGGGACCCCCCCGCGACCCCCCGGCCGCCGCCCCCCGCGGGCCGCCCCCGCCGCCCCCCGATTTCCTGGCGCTGGAGCTGCTGGACGGGCACCTGTACCTGCTGCTGGGCATGGGCGCGGCCGGGCTGCGGCTCCGCGCCAGCGCCCGCAAGGTGACCGATGGCGAGTGGTGCCACGTGGACGTGCAGCGCGACGGGCGCAAAGGTGAGCGGGCGGGGGAAGGCGGCCGGGGGCTCAGGTGTGCGGGGAGGGGGCGTGCAGGTGTGCAAGGGGTGTGCAGGTATAATCCACGGGTGTGCAAGGGGCGCACGGAGGAGTCACAGGTGTGCAGGGGGTGTGCAGGTATAATTCACGGGTGTGCAAGGGGCGCACGGAGGGGTCACAGGTGTGCGGGGGGTGTGCAGGTGCGAGGGTGTGGACGCACAGAAGGGTCACAGGTGTGCAAGGGATGCATGGAGGGGTGTCAGGTGCGCAGGGGTTGTACAGGTGCAGTTCACAGGTGTGCAGGGGGGGTTGCACAGAAGGTTTGGGAGTGTGAAGAGCTATACAGGTACCATTCACAGGTGGGCAAGGGGCGCACGGAGTGGTCACAGGTGTGCAGGGGGTATGCAGGTGCAATTCACAGGTGTGCAGGGGGCTTGCACAAAAGGTTTATGGGTGTTCACAGGTGTGCAGGGGTTGTACAGGTGCCATTCACAGGTGTGCAGGGGGGTTGTACAGGAGGTTTGGGAGTGTTCACAGGTGTGCAGGGGCTGTACAGGTGCCACTCACAGGTGTGCACGGCGTGCTGGGGCGGGCTGTCCCCATTATCCCCCACTTTGCCACGCACCTGGTGCTCCCCAGTGTCCCCTGACGTCCCCTCCGTGCCCCCCAGGCTCGGTGCCCACGAACCCCAGGGTACCCCCGTGACCCCCTGACCCCAGCATTGTCCCCCTGCTGTCCCCCTGACGTCCCCTCCGTGCCCCCCAGGCTCGGTGTCGGTCAACAGCCGCAGCACCCCGTTCCTGGCCAGCGGCGACCGCGACGTGCTGGACGTGGGGGCCGAGCTGTACCTGGGGGGGCTCCCCGAGGGTCGCCCCGGGCCCCCCGCGCCCCCCGAGCTCTGGGCGGCGGGGCTGCGCCTCGGCTTCGTGGGCTGCGTGCGGGACCTGTTCGTGGACGGGCGGAGCCGCGACGTGCGGGCGCTTTTGGGGGCCGGGGGCTCCGGGGGGGCCCCGGGGGTCGCCCCGCTCTGCGCTCGGGACCCCCCCCGGCTGTGCGCCAGCGGTCCCTGTCGCAACGGGGGGACGTGTCGCGAGGGATGGAACCGCTTCGTGTGCGACTGTCGCGGCACCGGGTACCTGGGGCCGCGCTGCGAGACAGGTGAGGGGAGGGGACGGGGCACGGCGGGGGGGGGGGGGTCGCACAGGGGGGGCGGGGACCCCCTGAACGCCTGGGTGCACCGGGGGAGGGGGTGACGCCGCAGGAGGGGGGACTGAGGGTGACAAGGGTCACCCCCGAGGTGACTCGGACAAGGGGCACACCTGGGGGGGGACAGCGCTGTGGGACAGGTGAGGAGGGGGGAGGACAAGGAGATTGGGACCCCCTGAACACACCTGGGGGGAGGTGTGTGGGGGGGTCACACCTGGGGAGGAGGTGCCTGGATGTCCCCAGTGTCACCTGGGAGCACCTGGGGACACCTGCGTCCCCACCCCAGACACCTGGGTGTCCCCTGACTTGGTGGCTCCCCCAAAAATGGGGGTCCCCAGACACCTCCAGCCCAGGGGGGGGTCCCCTCAGAAGTGACATCAGTGCCAGCGTCCCCTTGTCCCCCACAGAGTGCAGTGCTGAGCCAACATCTGCCTGGGGCGGGGCTCACCTGGGGACGGGATCCCTCCTCCCAGAGGTGCCTTGGGGACATTCAGGTGCCCTGGGGACACTCGGGGACACCCCGAGGGTGACAGGGACCCCCCCAATTTCCCCGCAGAGGCGGCGGTGCTGAGCTATGATGGCAGCATGTACCTGAAGGTGCAGGTGCCGGGGGAGCAGACGGAGGCCGAGGACGTGTCCCTGCGCTTTATGTCCCCCCGCGCCTTCGGCCTCGTCCTGGCCACCACCTCGCGCCACTCGGCCGACACCCTGCGCCTCGAGCTGGACGGGGGGCGCATGAAGCTCACCCTCAACCTGGGTGAGCCCCCCGAGACCCCTCAGAGCCCCCCAAACCCCCCCCCCGACACCTCCCCGAAATCCTCCTCGAAATCCCCCCTGAAATCCTCCCCAAAACGGGGCTCGAGTTGGTTCTGGTCAGTCCAGAATGGCCAAAATAGTGCCTGAAACCCCCAAAATGGGGCCTGGGACCCCCAGAAATGGTCGAATTGGTGCCTGGGATGCCAGAATGATGCTCAGGACCCCAAGTTGCTGCCCAAGTCAGTTTTTATGACACTGAAAATGGTCAAGTTGGTTCTTGGGGTCCCTAAACCTCCCCAAATCTGCCTGTGGCCCCAAAACGGGCAAGTTGGTGCCTGGGAACCCGAGAATGATGGTCAGGACCCCAAAATGGTGCCCAGGTCAGATCTCCTGACCCTAAAATGGTCAAGTTCAAGCCTAGGACCCCAAAAAGGGTGTCCGGGTCCCAAAACTTTACCCCAAATGTTGTCTGGGTTGGTTCTCGTGGTCCCAAAATGGTCAAGTTGCTGCCTGGGACCCCAAAAACTTCCCCCAGTGGTTCTCAAGCAGCTCATGGCTCCCAAAGGGTGCCCAGAACCCAAAAACGGTGTCCAGAATGGCAGCTGGGACCCCCAAACTGGCCCTGGAGGGTCACCAGAGCCACCTCGGTGTCCCTGTCCCCGTCGGGTCCCGTCGGGTTCCCTCCCCTCCCTCCCACCCCGGGATTGGGGCCTTCGTGACCCCCCCGCTGCCACTTGGGGCACAGCACCGGGACCCCTCAAGGGGCTGAGGGTCCCTCCCAGAGGATTGGGGACCCCCCCAGGGTTGGGGACCCCTCCTGCAGCCCCTTCCATCGGGGGGAGCCCCATGGGGCTGCAGGTCCTCTGTGGGGTGGGGACCCCCCCAAGGGGTTGGAAATCCCCCCTAAGGGGTTGAGGACCCCCCCAGGGATTGGGGTCTCTCCCATTAAATTGGGAGCCCCCCCTGTGGGATTGGGGGCCCCCCCGGGTCCCGGTGTTTGCCCCCCCCCGCCCCGCAGTGGTTGACGAGGGGGGGCCCAGCCCTGGGTCTCGGATCCCCCCGGATCCCCCCGGATCCCTGGGATCCCCCGGGCTGGGCCCTCAGGGCGGCCGTGCCCCCCCCGCGAGGTGTCAGAGACCCCCCCCGAACCCCCAAACCAGTCCCCTCCCAGTCACTCCCAGTCCCAACCCCGTCAATTCCAGTCCTTCCCATTCCATTCCCATTCCCATTTTCTCCAGTCCCTCTCACCCCATTCCCAGTCCCTCCCAGTCGCTCCCAGTCCCTTCCCGCCCATCCCAGTCCCTCCCAGTCCATCCCAGTCCCCCCTCTCTGGCACCTCGCCCCCCCCGGCCGCCCCCCCGTCCCTGGGGCGCCCCCTGGCGGCGGCTGCGAAGGGCCTGACCCGTGTCTTCTCTCCCCAGACTGTGTCCGCGTGGGCTGTCACCCCAGTAAGTGCCACCCCCGCCCCGGGACACCCCCCAGACACCCCCCGGACACCCCCAAACCCCCCCCAAACCCCCCTGGGACACCCGGCCCTGAACACTCCCAAAACACCCCCCAGGACAGCCCCAAATCCCCCAGGGACACCCCTTGGGGACACCCCCAGAACCTCTCGAGCCTTCTGGAAGATCCCAAAGTGTCCACAGGGACCCCCCCCCAAGCCCCTCCTGACCCCCCCAAATGGCTGGGACACCCCCAGGTGTGATTGGGGTCACAGGTGTGATTGGGGTCACAGGTGTGTTTGTTTGGGGTCACAGGTGTGATTGGGGTCACAGGTGTGTCTAGGGTTTAGGGTTCACACCTGTGCGGTGTCCCCAGGTTTTCTCCTGGGCTGCTTCCAGCTGTGGGTGTTGTCACCTGGCCGTGAACATCTGGTGTCACCCAGCGCCACCAGCTTCTATGGTGTCACCCGTACTGGTGACCCAGTGTCCCTAGTACAGCTCTGTCCCCTGATGTCACTGGTGTCCTGGTGTCACCTGGAGTCCCCCGGTGGCACTGGTGTCACCCAGAGTTCCTGGTGCAGTGGTGTCCCCCAGTGCTGTGGTGTCACCAGTATGGAAGTGTCCCCTGGTGTCACTGGTGTCCCATTGTCCCTGGTGCAGTGATGTCCCCTTGGTGTCCCCTAGTGTCACCTCCTGTCTCAGTGTCCCTAGTGCATTGGTATCCCCTGGTGTCACTGATGTCCCCTGCTGTCCCAGTGTCCCTGATGCACTGGTGTCCCCTGGTGTCCCACGGAGCCACTGTTGTCCCTGGTGTCCCAGTGTCCCTGTTGCAGTGGTGTCCCTCAGTGTCCCTGGTGTGTTGCTGTCCCCTGGTGTCACCGGTGTCCCTGGTGTCACTGGTGTCCCTGGTGTCCTCGCTGCCCCCAGGCAAGGGCCCCGAGACGCTGTTCGCGGGGCAGCGGCTGGATGACAACGAGTGGCACTCGGTGCGGGTGGCCCGGCGCGGGCGCAGCCTCCAGCTCGCCGTCGACAACGTCACCGTCGAAGGTGACACCACGGGGACAGGGCAGGGTGGGGGGACCTTCACCTGGGCTTGTGGGGTCACGGGGGTGCTCGGGTCCATGGGGATGTGGCCAGTGGGGCTCAAGGTCCATGGGGACATGGATGGAAGTCCATGGGGACATGGATGGAAGTCCTTGGGGACATGTGGCAGTGGGTGCACGCATCCATGGGGGACATGGGTCCTTGGGGACACGGTGACCAGGTACATGGGGATGTGACCAGTGGGGCTGCAGGTCCATGGGGACACGGATGGAAGTCCATGGGGACAGGGATGAAGGTCCATGGGGACAGGGATGAAGATCCATGGGGACAGAGATGGAAGTCCATGGGGACAGGGATGAAGATCCATGGGGACAGAGATGGAAGTCCATGGGGACAGGGATGAAGGTCCATGGGGACAGGCATGAAGATCCATGGGGACACGGCTGCATGAGCAGGCCGTGAGGACACGCCACACGGGCTGGAGCTCCATGACACCTCAGCTGAACAGGACCATGGGGAGGTGACACCCGCCGATCCTCCGGCTCCCGGTGACACCCCCGTGTCCCCCGCGTCCCCCAGGCCAGCTGTCAGGCTCTCACACCCGCCTGGAGTTCCACAACATCGAGACCGGCATCGTCACCGAGCGGCGCTTCCTGGCCGTGGTCCCGTCCAACTTCCTGGGCCACCTGAGCGGGCTGGTGTTCAACGGGCTGCCCTACCTGGACCTGTGCCGCGACGGCGACATCAGCTCCTGCGAGCTCAACGCCCGCTTCGGCCGCCGCGCCATCGTGGCCGACCCGGTGGCCTTCGGGGGCCGCGGCTCCTACGTGGCGCTGGCCACGCTCCAGGCCTTCGCCTCCTTCCACCTCTTCTTCCAGTTCAAGACCACGGCGCCCGACGGCCTCATCCTCTTCAACGGCGGCAGCGGCTCCGACTTCCTGGTCGTCGAGCTGGTCAAGGGGTGAGGGGGACGCCGGGGGGAACGTGGGGACGTCCTGGGGACCTCAGAGACTTTGGGGAAGGCCTGGGGACAGCACGGCCCTGATGGGGAGTTCAGGGATCTTCACAGATCTTGGGGACGCCAGCGTGGTCCTTGGGGACCTCGGGGAGCAACTGGGGGTGTCAGAGACCACCTGGGAACACATGGGGGGTCCTGGGGACTTTGGGAACCATCTGGGGACCTTAGGGACCTCCTGAACCTTCTGGGGACCTCCTGGATGCTCTGGGAACCTTGGGGACACCAGGGAGGTCCTGGTGACCCCGTAACCCCCCTGGGGACCTCGGGGACCTCCTGAACCTCATTGGACCTTGGGACTCCCTCAGCCCT
Organism: Eopsaltria australis; assembly: GCA_034509425.1. Classification (NCBI taxonomy): domain Eukaryota; kingdom Metazoa; phylum Chordata; class Aves; order Passeriformes; family Petroicidae; genus Eopsaltria; species Eopsaltria australis. The sequence continues at coordinate 3,214 of JAVTVJ010004817.1, read as the reverse complement.
CAGGGACCCCCCCCACCCCATGGTGCCCACCCAGGCTTAGGCTCCACCTCCTTGGCTCAAGCCACGCCCACAACGACCACACCCAACAGTGGCCACACCCCCATCCTTGACCACGCCCCCAGCCCAGTTACACACCCTGTATGGGAGGGGTCCCTTTGTCCCTTTCCCCAGGTGAGCCCCCGTCCTCAGGTGAGTCCCCCCCCCTCTGAGGCCACGCCCCACGAGGCCACGCCCCCTTTGCAGGTACATCCACTACGTGTTCGACCTGGGCGAGGGCCCCTCGCTCATGAAGGGCAACTCGGAGCAGCCGCTGCACGACGGGCGCTGGCACGAGGTGGCCGTGGCCAGGGAGGGGGGGGCCCTGCACGGGCTGCGCGTGGACGGGAGACCCGTGACCCAGCACGGGCAGGGAGCCCGCGGCCTCCAGCTCAAGGGTGAGACCTGGGGGACACCTGGGACACACCTGGGGACACATCTGGGGACACCTGAGGTGTGCGGGTACCCACAGAGGGGATAGGTGGGTGATCCATGACCCAGCACGGGAAGGGCACCTGTGGCCTTCAGCTCATGAGTGAGACCCAGGGGACACCTGGGACACACCTGGGACACATCTGGGGACACCTGAGGGGCACCTGAGGGGGTAAAGGGTGTGGGGGTACGTGTAGAGGGGATGGATGCGTGGTCTGTGACCCATCACAAACGTGAGACTTGCGGCTTCCAGCTCAAGAGTGACACTGGGGTGACACCTGGGGACACCTGGAGGACACCTGGGGGAGGGCACAGATGTGTGGGTGGCCCCAGGGGGGATGGGAGGACGAACCCATAGCGGGATCACCCACGGTGGGGGTCACCCCAGTGGGGCACCCATGGCAGGGTGTCCCCCCACCCCATGGGTGACCCCCCAGTGTCCCCCCAGGTGTGTCCCAGGTGCACCTGGACATCAGGAGGGGTCAGTGGGATATGGGGGGGGTCCTCCCTGCAGCGTGTCCCCCATGGGTGACCCCACCAGCTCAGGGGGCGGTCATCCTGGGGCTGTTATGGGGTGGTCAGTGCCCCCCAGGTGACCCCCCCGTGCCTCCCCCAGGTGAGCTGTACGTCGGGGGGGTCAGCCCGGGGCTCCTGGGTCGCCTCCCGCGGCTCGTGGCCTCTCGGGGGGGCTTCCGGGGGTGTTTGGCCTCGCTGGACCTCAACGGGCGCCTGCCCGACCTGCTCGGGGACGCCCTGAGACGCGTGGGGGACGTGAGGAGGGGCTGCGACGGTGAGAAATGGGGGGGCACGGGGGGGTCTGGGGGCTGCGGTGGGTGGGGGATGTGTGGGGGGGGGCTGTGATGGTGAGATTTGGGGGGCACAGGGGGAGTCTGGGGGCTTTGACATTTGGGGGATGTGTGGGGGGGGCTGTGACAGTGAGATTTGGGGGGCACGGGGGGTGTCGAGGGGCACAGGGGTCTGGGGGTACAGGGATGTGGGGGGGGCACAGGGGGTCTCTGGGGCTCGGGGACTTCTTTTGGGGTGTCTGGGAGTTTTCCAAAGAGTTGGGGGGTGCACGGGTGGGTGGGGGGGGGGGCACAAGGAGGTGTCCGAGGGGATTTTGGGGTGTCCAGACCCCGGTGGGGGTGGGGACACAAAGGCGGCGGGGATGGGGGGAGGGGATTTAGGGCCACAAAAACCCATCGAGAGCCCCCCCCCGCGGGCGGGGCCGGGTTTGGGGGTGCCGGGGGGGGGTCCCCACGAGCCCGGTGCCCCCCAGGCCCCAGCACGACGTGCGCCGAGGACTCGTGTGCCCACGGGGGCGTTTGCCTGCAGCAGTGGGACGGCTTCACCTGCGACTGCAGCATGACGGCCTTCGGGGGGGCCGGCTGTGCCGAGCGTGAGTGGGGGGCCAGGGGGGATCTGGGGGGCTCGGGGGGCTCAGGAAGCCTCGGGGGGCTCGGGGGTCTGGCTGTGCTCAGTTTGAGTGGGGGGCCAGGGGGGATCTGGGGGGCTCGGGGGGCTCAGGGGTCCCAGGGTTGGCGACACCCCCCACCCAGAGGAGCCCGCACAGGGAGCCCAGGACCCCCCAGGACTGAGCGAAGGGGACAGGTGATCCTTGTCCCCCACAGGTGACACTCGTGTCACTCGCACTTGGGGGTTGCGGCTTTGTGACCCCCACAGGGGACACGGGCGTCCCTCACACGGGGAATTTGTGGCCCCTGTCACTCCCACGGGCCGTGGTGTCCCCACACGGGACAAGTGTCCCTCGCTGAGGTGGCTCCGTCCCTTGCTTTGTGCCCCCGTGGTCCTTGACGAGGGCAGGTGGCAGCGCAGGTGTCACCTGTGTCACTCGCACCAGGTGGGGCTGGCACCTGCGCCTTGCACGAGGGCTCTGTGTCCCCTCAGACGGGCGGGGGGGTCACAGCACAGGGGACACGTGTCCCTTGCCCGAGGTGGCTCCGTCCCCTGCACGAGGCCTCTGTGTCCCCACGGCCCCGAACGAGGGGCAGGTGACAGCACGTGGGACACCCGTGTCCCTCACAGGGGGGCTGTGTCCCCTCGTGTCCCCCCACGCCCAGGTTTCCCCATGTGCGGGTGTCCCCCCGTGTCCCCATGTCCAGCTGTCCCTCCATGTCCCCTGTGTCCACTCCTGTCCCCCCATGTCCCCCCACCCTCCAGGTGAGTCCCAGGCACCGCCGATCTTTGCCCCACGCCTGAGTGGGGACACGGGGGGGGGTTGGGGACAGCCCCCCCCAGCTCCGTGGGGCACTCGTGGAGCACCAGTGGGGCAGGACGTGGCTCACAGTGACACCGTGGGGCAGGACAGGACTTGGGGACACCGGGATGTGGGGCTGGCACTGCCGTGGGTCACTGCGGGGCTGCCATGGGGCTCCCCGTCCCCTGCGTGTCCCCGTGGGGCCACCTGGGCTGTCCACGTCTGTCCGTGGGTCACAAGGACCTCTCTGTGTGTCCCTATGTGGGTCCCCGTGGGGCTCTGTGGGTCACGGGGGGGGTGTCTGTGGGGCTCCGTGGGGCTCCGTGGGGCTGCCCCGACCCCCGCTCGTCCCCGTGGGGGTCCCCGCGGGTGTCCGTGGGTCCCGGCGCCACCTCCGTGGGTCCCTATGGGGCGGCCATGGGGCAGCCGCGACCCCCGCGGGGCTCCGTGCGTGACCTGGGGGGGGGCTCCGTGGGGCTCGCCCGCCCCTCGCCGGGGGGTCCGTGGGTTCCCCCTCGTGGGTGGGTC
>JAVTVJ010004816.1:0-14915 GCA_034509425.1 Eopsaltria australis | reverse complement strand
GATGGACAGGTGAGGGGGGAGGGGATGGACAGGTGAGGGGGGAGGGGAGGGATGGACAGGTGAGGGGGAGGGGAGGGATGGACAGGTGAGGGGGGAGGGGAGGGATGGACAGGTGAGAGGAGCAGGTGGGGCAGCGAGACATCGGGTGCTCCCAACCCAGTGCTCCCAGTTTGGCTCCCAGTGCTCCTAGTTTGGCTCCCAGTTTGGCTCCCAGTGCTCCTAGTTTGGCTCCCAGTCCTCCCAGTGTCTCCCAGTGCTCCCAGTTTGGCTCCCAGTCCTCCCAGTGTCTCCCAGTGCTCCCAGTTTGGCTCCCAGTGCTCCTAGTTTGGCTCCCAGTGTCTCCCAGTCCTCCCAGTGTCTCCCAGTGCTCCCAGTTTGGCTCCCAGTGATCCCAGTTGGCTCCCGCAGGCTCCAGGACGATTACGCCAATTCCCAGCGCCTCAATCTCCTGCTGGAGGAGCGGCTGCAGGGGCTGGTGAGGGGGGCAGGGGGGGTTTGGGGGTCCCGGGGTCCCGGGGGGCCCGGTGACGTTTTTCGGGTGTCCCGCGGGGTTTTGGGAGGTTCCCGGGGAGGGTTTTGGGCGTCCCAGTGACATTTTTGGGGGTCCTGGGGTGGTTTTTGGGGTTCCCGGGGGGGGTTCGGGGTCTGCGGGTTGATTTGGGGGTCCCGATGCCATTTTGGGGTTGATTTTGGGGTGTCCCAGTGACATTTTGGTTTTTTTTTGGGATTTTGGGGCTGGTTTTGGGGTGTCCCGGTGCCATTTTGTGCCATTTTGTGCCATTTTCGGGGCAGGCGCAGGCGATGGCGCTGGAACGAGCTGCCCTGAGCCGCCACGTGGCCGAGGTGCTGCAGAGGGTCCTGGGGACACCCCCGAGGGACACGGTGACAGCGGGGCGACACGGGGGGGACACGGGGGACACCGGGGAGGGACAATGGGGGCTTGAGACCCTTGGGGGGGGGCCTTGAGACTTTAATGGGACAGGGACATTGGGTGGTTCCATGGGGCATGGGGGGGGTGACCTTTGGGGGGGTCCTGGGGCGGGGGGGTGACACTCCGGGTACCTTGGGGGTCTCGGGCTGTGACCCCCGCCGGTGACCCCCCCGTGTCCCCTCCCCCCCCAGGTTGCCGTGTGGGCGGGCCGAGGATGAGGAGGAGGAGGAGGAGGGGGGGAGGGCCGCTTGCTGCCCCCCCCCGCCTTCAGGGACCCCCCGGCGGGGCCTGACGTGCCCCAACCCCCCCCCCCCATTTTCCCCCACCTCAATAAGTTGAACCTCCCTTCCCCCCTGGGCTGATCATTTGAGCAACCCCAAAAACTGCCCCAAATTGACCAAAACTGCCCCAAACCTCCCCCCCCTCCCCCAGAGCCCCCCCCGCGCCCCCAGCCCCATTTTGGGGTCCCCCCCAGACACCCCCACATTTCCATCGATTGAGACTTTATTGGCACTGGGGCGGGGGCTGGGACCCCCAAAATCCCCCAAAATTGCCCCAAAATCCCCCAAAATCCACCAGACCCGGCCTGGGGCGTCTGGGGGTCAGTCCAGGGGTCAGTCCAGGGGGTCAATCTGGTGGTCACTCCAAGGTCAGTGGTCAGTGTGGGGGTCAGTGTGGGGTCACTCCGATGGTCACTCTGGGGGTCAGTGGTCACTCCGATGGTCACTCTGGGGTCAGTGGTCAGTCCGGGGGGCACAGGCGGGCCCCGATGTCGTCCAGCAGCCAGTCCAGGCCAGGCAGGAGGTCCCGGCCGGTGAAGGCCGAGCAGCCCTGGATGCGCCAGCGGTGGCTGCGGATGGAGTCCAGCTCCAGGGCCTGGGGACAGAGGGGACACGGGGGACAGAGGGGACACAGGGGTCAGGGGGTCCCTCTGGGGGTCACAGAGGTCACAGAGGGTCCCTTGGGGGGTCCCTCCAGGGGTCACAGAGGGTCCCTTGGGGGGTCCCTCCGGGAGTCACACCTGGCAGATGTCCCCGGCCGGCAGCGCCCCGGGCAGGTCCTGTTTGTTGGCGAACACGAGCAGGGTGGCCCCGGCCAGGCGCTGTGGGGACAGCGGGGGTGTCACCTCCCCCCTGTGTCCCCCCCGTGTCCCTGTGTCCCCTCATGTCCCTCCTGTCCCTGTGTCCCCCCAGCCCCATCACCTTCCATGTCCCCCTGCCCCATGGGTGTCCCTGTGTCCCCAGGTGTCCCCAGCCCATCCCCAGCTGTCCCCGCTGTCCCCAGTGTCACCTCCTCGCGCAGCAGCGCTCTCAGCTCGCTGGCGCAGAGCCGCAGCCGCTGGCGGTCACTGCTGTCCACCACCCAGACCAGCCCGTCCGTGCTCTCAAAGTAATTGCGCCAATAGGAGCGGAGCGAGCTCTGGCCGCCCACGTCCCACACGTGCAGCTGGAACCTGCGGGACACAGAGGGGACACAGAGGGGTCACTCAGGGGTCAGTGAGGGGACACAGAGGGGACACTGAGGGGTCACTCAGGGGTCAGTGAGGGGTCACTCAGGGGTCACAGAGGGGTCAGTGAGGGGACACAGAGGGGACACTCAGGGGTCAGTGAGGGGACACAGAGGGGTCACTGAGGGGTCACTGAGGGGTCAGTGAGGGGTTACTGAGGGGTCACTCAGGAGTCACTCAGGGGTCAGAGGGGTCACTCAGGGGTCAGTGAGGGGTCACTCAGGGGTCAGAGGGGTCAGCACAATGGCCCCCCGCCGCCCCTCCCCCTCACCCGCGGTGCTCCAGGGTTTTGATGTTGAAGCCCAGGGTGGGGGAGGTGCCCCCCACGTCCTCCCCGTTCAGCCGCTTCAACAGCGTCGTCTTCCCGGCATTGTCCAATCCCCTGCGAGGGGCGGGGCCTCAGACCACGCCCATGACACGCCCCTTCCGGGGCCACGCCCTTTCAGGGGCCACACCCCGCTGCAACCACGCCCCTTCCGGTGCCACACCCCGCTGTAACCACGCCCATTCCGGCGCCACACCCAGTCTACAGTAATGCGTCTTCCTGCGCCCCGCCCCTTCCGGTGCCCCGACCCCGTAACCACGCCTGTTCCGGTGCCACACCCGGTTGTAGCCACGCCCCTTTCATCAGGCTCCGCCCTCCCAATGGCCACACCTCAATCAGCCCCACCCTCCCTGACCACACCCTCACACGCCCCGCCCCCCTGACCACACCCTCACACGCCCCGCCCTCCCCGACCACACCCTCGCACGCCCCGCCCATTCCCATCATGCCCCGCCCCTCACTCCGCCCCGCCCTCCACCATTTCCGGTGGCCCCGGAAGTCCCGGTAGCCCCGCCCCCACCACGCGCTCCCATCCCCACCCCCCGCGCGCCCCCCCCCGCCAGGCCCCGCCCCCCTCCCGGCCGCCGGCCCCTCCCGGCCCCGCCCCTTCAGGCCCCGCCCACAGCACGAGCAGCCGCAGCTCGCGCTCCTTCTCGCGCATCTTCTTCAGGATCGTCAGGAGCCCCATGGCGGCCGCGCTGCTCCGAGACCCCGCCCCCGCCGCCCATTGGCCAGCGCCGAACCGAGACCCCGCCCCCCGCCGCCCATTGGTCCCCGCTGCACCGAGATCCCGCCCCCAGCCGCCCATTGGCCCGCGCGCTCCCGCTCCCGCCGCCACTTCCCGGTGCTCGGCGGCGCCGCTCGGCGCCCCCTGGCGGCCCGGAGGAGCGCGGGGCGGGGCCGGGAGCTCGGGGATCCCGGGGGGGCGGGGAGGGTCCGGGGGTCCCGGGAGGCCCCGGGGGGGTCCCAGATCCGCCCGCCCCCCCCCGCCATGGCCGCCCGGAGCCGCTTCCTCCTCCTCCTGCTGCTGCCGGTGCTGCCCCCGGCCCGGCCCGACAGCCCCGGGCCCGGCTGCCGCCTCCGCTGTAAGAGCCGGGGGCACCCCCGGGACCGCCCGGGACCCCCAGAATCCCACCCAGACCTTCCCACGGCCCTGGGACCCCCCCCAGCACCCGGGACCCCCGGCCCCCATGGGATTCCCTTCACCCCGGGACCCCCCAAAAGAATTCCCCAAACCCCGCCGGGGTCTCCCAAAGCCCCCGTGAGCGCCGATTCCTTCCGGGACCCCCAAACACCCCGGGAAACCCCCCGGGAATCCCCTCGGGATCAGCGGCTGGGACCCCCCCCACCCCATGGGCCCCCACCCAGATCCCCACCGGGGACCCCCGGGACCCCCCCGGGACTGGGATTCCCCCCCAGAATTTGGGGTCCCCCCCAGCCAGGTAAAACCCCGCCCCTTCCCGGGCCCCGCCCCTTCCCGGGCCCCGCCCCTTCCACAGGCCCCGCCCCTGACCCCTCCCCCTCTCCAGGGGTTCCGGTTCCGCTCCCGCGGGGGGCGGGGCGCTGCCGGGGGGGCGGGGCCTCGCTGGGCGCATGCGCGGGGCACTGCGAGTCCCGCGCCGGCCCCGCCCCCCGCGCGCTGCTGGACGCCGGAGGGCGCCCCCTGCTGGCCGAGGCGCGCTGCTGCACCATGGAGCACGTGACCAGGGTGGGCGGGGCCTCAAGGGGCGGTGGGCGGGGCTATAATGGGTGTGGCAGGAGGGGGCGGGGCTTTGCAGGGCGTGGCTGGGGCCTGTGCAGCACAACGAGGCTGTGGGTGGGGCTTGGGTGGAGTAGGCGGGGCTGTGCAGGTGTGGGCGTGGCCTGTGTGGGCGTGGCAGGGTACACTCAGGTGTGGGCGTGGCCTGTGAGGGTGTGGTGGGGCAAGGACAGGTGTGGGCGTGGCCTGTGAGGGTGTGGCAGAGCAGGGACAGGTGTGGGCAGGGCCTGTGAGGGTGTGGCAGGGCAGGGACAGGTGTGGGCGTGGCCTGTGAGGGCGTGACAGGGCAGGGACAGGTGTGGGCGGGGCCTGTGAGGGCGTGACAGGGCAGGGACAGGTGTGGGCGGGGCCTGTGAGGGCGTGACAGGGCAGGGACAGGTGTGGGCAGGGCCTGTGAGGGTGTGGCAGGGCACACTCAGGTGTGGGCGGGGCCTGCCCAGGTGTCCCAGGTGTGTCCGGCCCTGACCCCGCCCCTCCCCCAGGTGCAGGTGACCCTGCGCTGTCCGGCCGGGCCCCGGCGGCTCCGGACGGTGTCGGCCGAGTCCTGCAGGTGCGACATGTGCCGGCTGGCCCGGTACTGACCGCCCGGAGTGACCGCTGCGAGTGACCCTTGGGAGTGACCCCTGAGTGACCACCGGTACTGACCGCCCGGAGTGACCGCTGCGAGTGACCCTTGGGAGTGACCCCTGAGTGACCACCGGTACTGACCACTTGGAGTGACCACTGCGAGTGACCCCTGGCAGTGGTCACCGGTACTGGCCGCTGGGACTGACTGCTGTGACTGACCACTCAGAGTGACCACCGGTACTGACCACTTGGAGTGACCGCTCAGAGTGACCGCTGGGAATGACCACCAGGACTGACCCCCCCAGGACTGACCCCCAGGACTGACCGCTCAGAGTGCCCCCACCCCAGGACTGACCCCCCCAGAGTGACCCCTCCGGTTTCGGGTCCCCCATTAAACGCAGCAGCTCCAGGGGGGTCTCGGAGTCTTTGGGGTCTGGGGGGTTCCGGGGTCGCCCTCAGCGGCTGCCGCCCCCAAAATCTCCCTTATTGTCCCCAAAATCGCCCTGAAGGGACCTCGGGGGGGTGGGGACCTCCCTGAATCCCCCAAGGGTCCCCAACCCCCAAATCCGCCCCTTCAGAGACCCCAGACCCCAAATCTGCAATCCCAGACCCCAAACCGCCCCCAGCACCCCCAGACCCCAGAGCCGCCCCCCCTGGCACCCCAAGCCCCCCGGGCCTTTCCTGCCCCCGGGTACCCCCAGACCCCCAAACCCACCCCCAGCACCCCGGCCCAGGTGCTGCCCCCCAGTTCCCGATTCTGCCCCCCAAGCCCCGCCCCCAGGAGCCCCCCCAGCCCCCGGGCCTGTGAGTGGCAGGCCGAGCCGTCAATCAAAGCCGAGGCCGCCAATGGCAGTCGCGATTGGGGAGCGGAAGTTGGGGGGCGGACCCGGAAGCGGCGGCCCGGAGTCTCCCGCTGGTGCCGGTGCCGATCCCGGTCCGGGCCCGGAGGCGGCGCCGCGCGCGGGGATCGCGACAAGAGCGACAATCGCGACAATCGCGACAAACGCGACAAACGCGACATTCGCGGCTGCCAGTGCCGCTGCCGGTGCCGCTGCCGGTGCCGCCGCTCCCGGTCCGGGGCCGGCTCGGGGCCGGTCCGTTCCCGGCCCGCGATGCCGCGCTGGGCGCGGGGCTGGCCCGAGGCGCTCAAGGCCCGCGCCGCCCGGTACGCGCTGCAGCGCTGGCTCGGGCCCTTCCTGGAGGAGCCGCTGCGGCTCGAGCAGCTCGGGCTGGAGCTGAGAGCCGGCACCGGGAGCCTGCGGGAGCTGCGGCTGCGGGCGGCGGTCAGCGGCACCGGGGGACATTGGGGACACCGGGGGGACACTGGGGACACCGGGAGGGGATCGGGGAACATCGGGGGGATCGGGGGCACCGGGAGCCTGCGGGAGCTGCGGCTGCGGGCGGCGGTCAGCGGCACCGGGGGACACCGGGGGGACATTGGGGACACCGGGGACACCAGGGGGATCGGGGACATTGGGGGAATCGGGGACACCGGGACCCTGCGGGCGCCGGTCAGGGGTACCGGGGGACAGCGGGGCGACATTGGGGACACCCAGGGGGAGCGGGGAACTTCGGGGCCACCAGAGACACCGGGGGGGACACTGGGGACTCCGGGAGCCTGCGGGAGCTGCGGCTGCGGGCGGCGGTCAGCGACACCGGAGGATCGGAGGGGACACTGGGGACAGCGGGGACATTGGGGGGACACCGCGGGGACCGGGGACACCGGGGGACGCGGAACGGGAGTGATTTTGGGGTGATTTTGGGGCGGTTTTTGTAGGGATTTTGGGCGGATTTTGGGTGCGCGCTCGGCGGAATTCGAGGGAGGTTCTGGGGCGATTTCGGGGGTTTCTGGGGTGGTTTTGGGGCCGATTTTGGGGCAGTTTTGGGGGAGTTTTGGAATCTCTTTGGGGGTCGTTTTGGGGGGGATTTTGCGGAGGTTTTGGGGTGATTTTGGGATGGTTTTGGGATTTCGGAAGTGATTTTTCGGGAGTTTTGGGTGCGCGTTTGGGGGAATTCGCGGGTGATTTTGGGGATGGTTTTGGGGGGGATTTTGGGGTGGTTTGGGATGATTTCGGAAGTGGCTCGAGTGGTGATTTTGGGAATGGATCTGGGAATGGGTCGGAGATTATTTTGGGGTGGTTTTGGGGTTGTTTTGGAAGGGATTTTGGGCGGATTTTGGGTGCGCGCTCGGCGGAATTCGCGGGGGATTCGCGGGTGGTTTTAAGTGCGATTTGGGGTTTTTTCGGATGGTTTCGGAATCGTTTGGGGATGGTTTGTGGGAGTGACCTGAGAGTGGTTTGGGGATGATTTGGGGTGATTTTGGGGTGGTTCCGGGGGTGGTTTTGGGGTGATTTTGGGGGGATTTCGGGCCCGTTCCGGGGGTCCCTGACGCCCCCTGCCCCCAGGCCGTGGATGAGCTGCTGGCGGGGGCGGGGGCGCCGCTGGAGCTGCGCGAGGGCGCGCTCGGGGCTGTCACTGTCACCGTGCCCTGGGCGGCGCTGGGGACAGAGCCCGTGCGGCTGCGGCTGCGCCACCTGCGGCTCGTGCTGCGGCCCCGTGAGTGGCCCTGTCCCCTCCTGTCACCTGTGTGTCACCTCCCCGAGTGTCCCCTCCATCCCCGGTGTCACCTGTCACCTCCCCGGTGTCCCCTGTCACCTCCTCCCGGTGCTCCTGCCCCCTCCGGTGTCCGCTGTCACCTCCCTCGGTGTCCCTGTCCCCCCCAAGTCCCTGTGCCAGGCCCCTCACTGTCCCCTCCCCCTCCGCCGCGTGTCCCCATCTGTCCGCCGCACCCAGAGTCCCCCCACTGTCCCCTCCGTGTCCCCCCCACTGTCCCCTCCGTGTCCCCCCTGATCTCCCCTCCGTGTCCCCCCGCTGTCCCCCCGCTGTCCCCTCCGTGTCGCCCCTGATGTCCCCCCCTCTGTCCCCTCATGTCCCCCCTGTCCCCTGTCACCCCCGCTGTCCCCCCGCTGTCCCCTGATGTCCCCCCCGCTGTCCCCTGTCCCCCCCGCTGTCCCCCCGCTGTCCCCTGATGTCCCCTGATGTCCCCTGTCCCCGCAGGGCTCCCAGCGCCGCCGGGCTCGGGGTCGCCCCCCCCGGGGGGGTCGCAGCAGGGCCGGGACCCCCCCCTGGAGCCGCCCCCCCTGGAGGGGCTGGAGGCGCTGGCGCTGACCATCGACACAGGTGACACCTGGGGACACTGGGGACACCGGGGGAACACGGGGAGGGGGCAGGAGGGGACCCGGGTGTCCCCCCACAGGTGGGGGGAGGTGACACGGGGGGGAGGGGTCCCTGTTCGGGGATGTGGGGAGCGCACCTGACCCTGCCCGTGTCCCCTCTTTGTCCCCAATGTCCCCCCCGTGTCCCCAATGCCCCCCCCGTCCCCTCTGTCCCCGCAGTGCTGCGGCGGCTGCAGGTGACCCTGGAGGACACCGAGCTCAGGGTGGAGCTGCCCCCGCAGCCCGGGGGGGGCCCGGGGGGGGCCCTGGAGCTGCACCTGCCCAGGTGAGGAGCGGGGGGGGCTCAGGTGTGTCTGGGGGGTCCCGGGGGGTCCCAGGTGTGTCCCAGGTGTGTCCCAGGTGTGCCACCTGTGTCCCTGTCCCCAGGGTGGAGTACGAGGACTCGGGGGGGGGTCCCGGGGGTGGCCCCCCCGCCGTGCTGCACAAGGGGCTGCGGCTGCGGGACCTGCGGCTGCTGTGGCAGGAGCTGCCCCCGGCCTGGGCGCAGGTGAGGGACGGCACTGGCACCTGTGTCACCTGTGTCACCTGTGTCACCTCTGTGCCACCTGTGTCGTCTCTGTGTCATCTGTGTTACCTGTGCCACCTGTGTCATCTGTGTCTCTCTGTGTCCCTGTGTGTCACCTGTGTCACCTCTGTGCCACCTGTGTCACCTGTGCCACCTGTGTCACCTCTGTGCCACCTGTGTCACCTCTGTGCCATCTGTGCCACCTGTGTCACCTCTGTGCCACCTGTGTCACCTCTGTCACCTGTGTCCCCCAGGTCCCCGTGTCCCCCCCGGTGCTTGGGGGGCTCCTCCCGGGCCCCTCGGAGCTGTGGCTGCACCTGAAGCAGAACGAGGCCCTGCCGGGACCCACGGTGGGGACAGGGGACGGGGGGACACGGGGGGACATGGGGGAGAGGGGACAGGGAGGGTGACAGAGGACAGGGGGGACAGGGGGTGACAGGGGTGAAAGGGCACAGAGGATGGAGGGGACACGGGGGGTGACGGCATGGGGGGTGACAAGGGACACGGCGGGGTTTGGGGACGGGACACGGGGGGTGATGTGGGATTTCAGGGTTTTTGGGGTTTTATTTTCAGGAGTTTTTGGAGTCTGATTTTCAGGGATTTCAGGGGATTTCGGGGTTTTCGTTTTGCGGTTTTTGATGTTTCATTCTCGGGGTTTTTGGTGTTTCATTTTTGGGGTTTTTGGGGTTTCGTTTTCAGGGTTTTTGGGGTCTGTTTTTGGGGTTTTTAGGGTTCCATTTTAGGGGATTTCGGGGGGTTCCGGGCTCTCATTTTGGGGGTCCCCAGGTGGAGCTGGAGGGGAAGGTGGGGGCCCTGCACCTGCTGCTGCCCCCCCCCCTGCTGGGGATCCTGCAGGGGCTCCTGGGGGCCCTCGACCCCCCTGGTGAGTGCCCCCCGACCCCGGACCCCCGGGGGACCCCAAACCATGGGGGGGACCCAAACCCTGGGGGGGACCCCAAACCCTGGGGGGGGACCCCAAACCATTGTGCAGGGGGGGTTGGGTCTTTTTGGAGGATTTGGGGTCTCCCTGGGGATTTTTGGGCACTCCTGGACCCCCAGATTCCTCATGGGGGGGTCTGTGGGGGGTTTGGGGATTTTGGGGCCCCCCCGGGTCCCTCATGGGGGGTTTTGGGGTCTCCCCACACACCTGAGTTCTTCTGGGGGGGGAGGGGTGATTCTGGGGGGGTTTTGTGAAGGTTTTTGGGGGAGTTTCTGGGGGTTTTTGGTCCCCCGGGACCCCCGGGTCCCTGAGGGGGCTGTGACCCCCCCTGCCCCCGCAGGGCCCCCCCCCGGGGGTCGCAGCCGCCCCCTGGGCCCCCAGGACCTGGCGCTGATCGAGCGGGAGCTGAGCCGGTGCCTGCGGGGGGGGGCGACCCCCCGAGCCCCCCCGGGGGGACCCGACAGCGGTAGGGCCGGGCGGGGGGGCTGTGGGGGCTCTCAGAGTAAATTTTGGGGGGCTGAGGAGGTCCGGGGGGGTTTGGGGGAGGATTTGGGGGCGGGGAGGGTCGGGGGGGTTTGGGGGAGGATTTGGGGGTTGGGAGTGTCTAAGGGGGGTTTTGAGGGTCTGGGGGTGTTTGGGGGTTGTGGAGGGTTTGGGGGGGATTTGGGGGGGATTTTGGGGGCTGGGAGGGGTCTGGAAAATTTTTTGGGGGCTTTGGGGGGTTTTGGGGTGGTTTTGGGGTGGTTTTGGGGGGGATTTGGGGGATTTTGAGGAGGTTTTGGGGGGTCCTCACCTCTTTCCCCCCCCAGAGCTCTTCTACTCCATGACGGGGTCCCTGGGGGGAGGGGACAGTGCGGCCCCCCCTGGGGACACCCCCACGGGCAGCCCCTCCCCCAGCCCTGCCGTGAGTCGTGGGATTTTGGGGGGGTTTTGGGGGATTTTGGGGATTTTGGGTCCTGGGGGAAATTTTGGGGCAGTTTAATTGGGGTTTTTGGAGCAGATTTTTTTAGGGGTTATTTGGGGGGGGGGAGGGATTTGGAGGGTTTGGGGTTTCTGGGAGGAATTTTGGGGTTGATTTGGGGTTTGGGGGTTTTTGGGGTCCCGGTGGGGAGATTTTGGGAATTTATTGGGGGGTGCTGAAAGGAGGATTTGGGGTTATTTTTGGGCAATATTTGGGGGATTTTGGGGGGTCCTGGGAGGGAATTTTGGGGTTTGGGGGGAGTAGCACTGACCCCACCCCCTGCGCCCCTCCCCCCCCAGGGCAGCCCCCGGCGCCGCCGCCCCTCCCCCCACAGCTCCGCCCCCCCAGGTGAGTCCGGGGGGGACCCCAAGGCTGGGGGGGCTGGGGGGGTCCCCAATCCCGGGGGGCTCTGGGGGGGCTCTGGGGGTCCCTGTCCCCTCTGGGTGTCCCCAGTCCCAGGGGGCTCTGGGGGGTCCCTGTCCCCTCAGGGGTCGCTGACGCCGTGTCCAGGCCGGGGCCCCCCGTGGCGGGGGGGGCTGCAGGTGCAGGTGACCTTGGGGACAGTGACCGCGGTGCTGCCTGAGCAGGGGGGGCCCCCCAGCCCCCCCCACCAGCGCCTGTGGGCGGAGCTCTGCGACGGCCACGCCCACCCGGCCTGGGACCACGCCCTGCCCTTCCCCCACCTCAGGTATGGACACGCCCCCCCCGTGTCCCCCCGTGTCCCCCCTGTGTCCCCAAATCTCCACTCATGTCCCCCTCTTGTCCCCAGATCTGTCCCCCGTGCCCCTCTTCTTGCTCCATTTTTGTCTCTCGTTTTCTTTCATTTTTTCTCATTTTTGTCCCCATTCCCATCCCCCAATGGCCCCCAAGGCCCCTCCCCTTGTCCCTTCTCTGTCCCTGAACTTGTTCCCCATTTTATCCCATTTCCCTCCCTCTTTGTCCCCCGGCCCCTCCCCTCTCTGACCCCGCCCCTCCCCCCAGGCTCGCCGCAGGGGGGGCACAGCTGGGGCTGCACTCGGGGGGCGCGGGGGGGCCCCGGGGGGGGCTCTCGCTCGCCCGCCTGGAGCTGCTGGAGGAGCTGCCAGGGGCGGAGCCTCCCCGGATACAGGTGAGTGTGGGTGTGGCTGTGGGTGCGGCCTGGCTGGGTGTGGTCGGGAGGGCGAGGCATGGGGTGGGTGTGGTCAGGGTTGGGGTGGGTGTGGCGTGGGAATGGGTGTGGTCAGAAGGTGTGGTCAGGACTGGGTGTGGTCAGAGGGCGTGGTCAGGACTGGGTGTGGTCAGGACTGGGTGTGGCCAGGGGGTGGAGTCTAAAGAGAGGTGGGGTTTGTGGGTGTGGGCTGGAGGTGGGCGTGGCCCGGCTGCTGAACTGAGCCATAGGGCGGAGCCTGTGGGATTGGGCGTGGCCAGCAGGGAGGGGAGAAGGGGTGTGGCTCTGGCTGGATAGGGCTCACACAAAGGGGTGGGGCCTGTTTGGGTGTGACTGTGGGGGCGGGGCCTCTCTGGGTGTGGCTGTGGGGGCGGGGCCTGGCTGGGTGTGGCCCCTGCCCATCCCTGGCCCCGCCCCCAGGTGCTGCGTTTCCCCGCCCCCCCGGCCGCTGGCCCCGCCCCCACCCAGCCCGTGCTCCGCCTGTGCTGGGGCCCCCCCGGCCCCGCCCCCCCCGGGGCCCTGCCCCTGCCCAAGGTGAGTGGGGGAGGGGGGGCCCCACTGCCCCCCCAGGCAGGATTTGGGGAGGGGGGAGGGGTTTGGGGGTTCCCAGCCCTTTCCCTCTCCCTCGTTGCCCCCAGGGCCTCCTGGGCTGCCCCAACCCCCCCAGGGACCCCAAAATTCCCATCCCTGACCTCGGGGACCCCCCCAGGCCCCCCAGAGGAGTCTCTGACCCCCCCTCCCCAGGCCTCCAGCAGGCCCCCGAAGATCCCCTGAAATGCACCCCCAGACCCCCCGGCCCGCCCCCGGCCCCCCTGACCCCTGCCCCCCAGGGCCCCCCCCCGCCGCTGGAGCTGGGGGTGCAGCTGAGCCCCCCCGAGGCCGAGCTGGACCTGGGGCTGCTCGAGCGCCTCGGCCCCGCCCTCGACGCCATCTTCGGCCACGCCCCCAGCCGGGACACGCCCATGGGGGAGGACAAGCCCCCTGGCAAGGTGGGTGGGGCTGGAAAGAGGCGGGGTTTGGGGGAGGGGTGTAAGGGGAGGAGCTTGAAAGGGTGGGGTCATGGGGAGGGACGTAAGGGGTAGGGCAGAGGGGAGGGGCTTCCGGTGGGAGGGGTCTGGAAATGGGTGATGCTAGGGTGGGGCTTGGCTGGGTGTGGTCAGGGGTGGGGCTCGGTTATTGGGTGTGGTCAGGAGAGTGGGGCTTGGTTGATGGGTGTGGTTATTGTGAGGGGCGTGGCTCGTGGGTGTGTCAGGGTGGGCGTGGTTTCTCTCCTGACCTGGGCGTGTCCTGCCCTTGTCCCGCCCCCAGGCACGGTGGGCGTGGCCTCTGGTGCGCTGGGCGGCGCCGGGGGCGGGGCTGCGTCTGCGGCTGCCCCTGGCAGACCTGCGCCCCCCCCCCGCCCGCACGCCCCCTCCCCGCCTGCGCCCCGAGAGCCTCCACGTGGGGCTGGGGGCGCCCCGGGGCTGGGCCGGGCCGGGGGGCGCCGCCCTGGCCTGCGACCACCTGGACGGTGAGCGGGGAGGGGACACCAGGGAACAGGGAGGGGACAATGGGGGTCACACGGGGGTGTAGCAGGGAGCAGGAGGAGTGGGACACGGGGGAGGATGTGGGGGGGACACGGCAGGGGGGCAGGGAGGGGACACTATCTGGGACATCAGGGATGTGGGGGGGGCGTTTGTGGGGACAGGACCTGATGTGGGGGGAGGTGGCAGGGGGACTGGGACAGAGGGGACACTCCCAGGGTCAAGGGGGGGCTTGTGAGGGTGACGTTTCTGGGGACACTGCGGAGACAGGGGTGACGTGGGTGGGGAAGGGATGGGGGGGACACAGGGGGTGTGGGGTTGGAATGGGAGAGGGACAAGCGGGGAGGGGGCGGGGCAGGGGCACAGCACTGACCCCCCTGTGCCCCCCGTGCCCCCCCCGTGTCCCCGTGTCCCCCCGTGTCCCCCAGTGACGTACGAGGCTGAGGACATGGGGACCCTGCCGTGCCTGAGTGCGGAGCCGGGGCCCGGCCCGGGGGGGCCCCGCAGCGTCCCCACGTGAGCAGGGGGGCCTGGGGGGGGTCCTGGGGGGGTTTGGGGGCACCCCCGGGGGTCCTGAGCTGGGGGGGGCAGCACCGCGGGTTCCCTGGGAAGGGGAGGTTGTGGGGGGGTCCCCAGGTTCGTTTTTGGGGGGGTTCTCTGTATCCCGGGGGTTGGGGGGGATTTTGGGGGGTCCTTCCCCCCCCCCGGTGCTAATTCCCCCCGTGTCCCCAGGCTGGAGGTGACGGTGGCTGAGGCCCCCCCGCAGGGCCCCCCCGGGCCCCCCCCGACCCCGTTCTCGGCCCGGCGCAGCATCTACGAAAGCCACGAGGTGGGGACCCCCCCCAATTCCCCAGGGGGGTTCAGGGGGTCCCTCGGGGCTTTGGGGGCCCCTGAGCCCCCCCAGTTCCGCTGAGCCCCCCTCCCCCCCAGCTGGTGCTGCCGGGGACCCCTGAGGAGTTGGGGGCGTTTGTGGGGGGGGCCCTGGGGGGGGCCCCCTGGAGCCTGCAGGTGACCCTGCCCCGCGCCCACCTGAGCCTCAGCCCCCCCGAGCTGCTGCAGCGCCTCTACAACAGGTGAGGGGGCCCCAGAACCTGGGGGAGACCCCGAAATCCATGGGGGGCCCAGAACCTTGGGGAGACCCCGAAACCCATGGTGGGCCCCAGAACCTGGGGGAGACCCCGAAACCCATGGTGGGCCCCAGAACCTGGGGGAGACCCCAAAACCTATGGGGGGCCCCAGAACCTGGGGGAGACCCCGAAATCCATGGGGGGGCCCAGAACCTGGGGGAGACCCCGAAACCCAGAACCTGGGGGAGACCCCGAAACCCATGGGAGGGCCCCAAAACCCGGGCACACCTGGGGGGGCTCCTGGGCTGCAGCAGGTGAGGGGGGGACACACCTGGGGACTGGGGGGGTCTCAGGGGGGGTCCCGGCTGTCCCCCTGGCCCCCCCTTTGGTGGGACCCCCCTGACCCCCCCAGGGCCCCCAAAATTTTCTCTGACCCCCCCCAAACCC
>JAVTVJ010004815.1:0-27999 GCA_034509425.1 Eopsaltria australis | reverse complement strand
GTCAGTTTGGAGGAGGGTTTTGGCCCTGCAAGGGGAGCCAGGGTCCCTGTCTGTGGCAGCTTGGGTCTGCGAGTAATCTTGATCCATACGGAATTTCAGGAGGATGCAGGGAGCAGAGTGCCTTAGGGCCGGGACACAAAAAGTGTCCCTTTACTCTGAGAAAGAGAACTCTGCCCCCCAGTTTCTTGATGTAGGCTTGGAGGAGGGTTTTGGCCCTGCAAGGGCAGCCAGGGTCCTAGTCGGTGGCTGCTCAGGTCTGCGAGGAATCTTGATCCATACGGAATTTCAGGAGGCAGTAGGGAGCAGAGTGCCTTAGGGCCGGGACACAAAAAGTGTCCCTTTTCTCTGAGAAAGAGAACTCTGCCCCCCAGTTTCTTGATGTCAGTTTGGAGGAGGTTATAGGCCCTACAAATGCAACCATAGTCCTTGTTCATGGGATCTTTCCTCAGCGAGGTATCTTGATCCATACAGAATTTCAGGAGGCAGCAGGAAGCACAGTGACTTAGGGCCGAGAAACAGAAAGTGTACCTTTTCATTGAGAAA
Source organism: Eopsaltria australis (assembly GCA_034509425.1). Classification (NCBI taxonomy): domain Eukaryota; kingdom Metazoa; phylum Chordata; class Aves; order Passeriformes; family Petroicidae; genus Eopsaltria; species Eopsaltria australis. The sequence goes on along the minus strand of JAVTVJ010004815.1, from coordinate 27,456 downwards.
GAGAACTCTGCCCCCCACTTTCTTGATGTCAGTTTTGAGGAGGGTTTTGGCCCTGCAAGGGCAGCCAGGGTCCTTGTCGGTGGCAGCTTGGGACTGCGAGGGATCTTGATCCATACGGAATTTCAGGAGGCAGCAGGGAGCACAGTGCCTTATGGCCGAGAAACAAAAGGTGTCCCTTTCCTCTGAGAAAGAGAACTCTGCCCCCAGTTTCTTGATGTCAGTTTTTGGAGGAGGGTTTTGGCCCTGCAAAGGCAGCAGGGCTCTTTATTGTGGCACCATTTGGGTGCTGCGAGGAATCTTGATTCCTACGGAATATCAGAGGAAGGAGGGAGCAGAGTGACTTAGGGCCGACCACAAAATGTGTCCCTTTTCTCTGAGAAAGAGAACTCTGCCCCCCAGCTATCTGATGTGCAGTTTGGAGGAGGGTTTTTGCCCTGCAACGGCAGCCAGGGTCACTTGTCGGTGGCAGCTTGGGTCTGTGAGGATCTTTGCTGCCACGAGGAAATTTGAGAGGCGGCAGTGGACTGCCAGACATGGGGCCTACGATCAAATGAATGGCACTTTTCCCGTGAAAGAAAACTTAGGCCGCCCAGTTCATGATGTCGGTTTGGTGGAGGGTTTTAGGCCTACAAATGCAACCAGAGTCCTGGTTGATGGCAGCTTGCGTCACCGAATAATCTTGATCCATACGGCATTTCAGGTGGAAGCAGGGAGCAGAGTGCCTTAGGGCCGGGACACAAAAAGTGTCCCTTTTCTCTGAGAAAGAGAACTCTGCCCCCCAGTTTCTTGATGTCAGTTTGGAGGAGGGTTTTGGCCCTGCAAGGGCAGCCAGGGTCCCTGTCGGTGGCAGCTTGGGTCTGCGAGGAATCTTGATCCATACGGAATTTCAGGAGGCAGTAGGGAGCAGAGTGCCTTAGGGCCGAGACGCAAAAAGTGTCCGTTTTCTTTGAGAAAGAGAATTCTGCCCCCCACTTTCTTGATGTCAGTTTGGAGGAGGGTTTTGGCCCTGCAAGGGCCGCCAGGGTCCTTGTCGGTGGCTGCTCAGGTCTGCGAGGAATCTTGATCCATACGGAATATCAGGAGGAAGCACGGAGCACAGTGCCTTAGGGCCGGGACACAAAAAGTGTCCCTTTTCTCTGAGAAAGAGAACTCTGCCCCCCAGTTTCTTGATGTCAGTTTGGAGGAGGGTTTTGGCCCTGCAAGGGCAGCCAGGGTCGTAGTCGGTGGCAGCTTGGGTCTGTGAGGGATCTTGCTCCATGCGGAATTTGAAGAGGCGGCAGTCGACTCCCAGACAGGGGGCCTACGATACAAATGATGGCACTTTTCCACGTGAAAGAAAACTTAGGCCCCCAGATTCATGATGTCGGTTTGGTGGAGGGTTTTGGCCCTACAAATGCAACCAGAGTCCTGGTTGATGGCATCTTGCGTCATTGAATAATCTTGATCCATACGGAATTTCAGGAGGAAGCAGGGAGCAGAGTGCCTTAGGGCCGGGACACAAAAAGTGTCCCTTTTCTCTGAGAAAGAGAACTCTGCCCCGCACTTTCTTGATGTCAGTTTGGAGGAGGGTTTTGGCCCTGCAAGGGCAGCCAGGGTCCTTGTCGGTGGCAGCTTGGGTCTGCGAGGAATCTTGATCCATGCGGAATTGCAGCAGGCAGCAGGGAGCAGAGTGCCTTAGGGCCGGGACTCAAAAAGTGTCCCTTTTCTCTGAGAAAGAGAACTCTGCCCCCCAGTTTCTTGATGTCAGTTTGGAGGAGGGTTTTGGCCCTGCAAGGGAAGCCAGGGTCCCTGTCGGTGGCAGCTTGGGTCTGCGAGGAATCTTAATTTATGCGGAATTTCAGCATGCGGCTGTCAACTCCCAGATATGTGGCCATCGATACAAAGAATGGCGCTTTACCAAGTGAAAGAAAACTCAGTCCCCTAGATGCATGATGCCAGTTTTTAGGAGGCATTTTGCCCTACATTTGCAGCCAGAGTTCTAGTTGATGGCAGCTTGGGTCCGGGAAGGATCTTTATCCGTGTGGCATTTCAGGTGGGGTCCGGGAGCACAGTGCCTTAGGGCCGGGACACAAAAAGTGTCCCTTTTCTCTGAGAAAGAGAACTCTGCCCCCCAGTTTCTTGATGTCAGTTTTGAAGAGGGTTTTGGCCCTGCAAATGCAACCAGAGTCCTAGTTGATGGCATCTTGCTTCAGCGAGGAATCTTGATCCATACGGAATTTCAGGAGGCAGCAGGAAGCACAGTGCCTTAGGGCCGACAAACAAAATGTGTACCTTTTTTCTGAGAAAGAGAAGTCTGCCCCCCAGTTTCTTGATGTCAGTTTGGAGGAGGGTTTTGGCCCTGCAAGGGCAGCCAGGGTCCTTGTCGGTGGCAGCTTGGGTCTGTGTGGGATCTTGCTCCACGCGGAATTTGAAGAGGCGGCAGTCGACTCCCAGACAGGGGGCCTACGATACAAATGATGGCACGTTTCCACGTGAAAGAAATCTTAGGCCCCCAGATTCATGATGTCGGTTTGGTGGAGGGTTTTAGCCCTACAAATGCAACCAGAGTCCTGGTTGATGGCATCTTGCGTCAGCGAATAATCTTGATCCATACGGAATTTCAGGTGGCGTCCGGGAGCAGAGTGCCTTAGGGCCGGGACACAAAAAGTGTCCATTTTCTCTGAGAAAGAGAGCTCTGCCCCCCAGTTTCTTGATGTCAGTTTGGAGGAGGGTTTTGGCCCTGCAAGGGTAAGCCAGGGTCCCTGTCGGTGTTAGCTTGGGTCTGCGAGTAATCTTGATCCATACGGAATTTCAGGAGGATGCAGGGAGCACAGTGACTTAGGGCCGGGACACAAAAAGTTTCCCTTTTCTCTGAGAAAGAGAACTCTGCCCCCCAGTTTCTTGATGTCAGTTTGGAGGAGGGTTTTGGCCCTGCAAGGGCAGCCAGGGTCCTTGTCGGTGGCAGCTTGGGTGTGTGAGGGATCTTGCTCCATGCGGAATTTGAAGAGGCGGCAGTCGACTCCCAGACAGGGGGCCTACGATACAAATGATGGCACTTTTCCACGTGAAAGAAAACTTAGGCCCCCAGATTCATGATGTCGGTTTGGTGGAGGGTTTTAGCCCTACAAATGCAACCAGAGTCCTGGTTGATGGCAGCTTGCGTCAGCGCATAATCTTGATCCATACAGAATTACAGGTGGCGTCCGGGAGCACAGTGCCTTTCGGCCGGGACACAAAAAGTGTCCCTTTTCTTTGAGAAAGAGAAGTCTGCCCCCCAGTTTCTTGATGTCAGTTTGGAGGAGGGTTTTGGCCCTGCAAGGGCAGCCAGGGTCCTTGTCGGTGGCAGCTTGGGTCTGCGAGGAATCTTGATCCATACGGAATTTCAGGAGGCAGTAGGGAGCAGATTGCCTTAGGGCCGGGATACAAAAAGTGTCCGTTTCCTCTGAGAAGGAGAACTCTGCCCCCCAGTTTCTTGATGTTAGTTTGGAGGAGGGTTTTGGCCCTACAAATTCAACCATAGTCCTAGTTCATGGGATCTTTCCTCAGCGAGGTATCTTGATCCATACAGAATTTCAGGAGGCAGCAGGAAGCACAGTGACTTAGGGCCGAGTAACAGAAAGTGTCCCTTTTTCTTTCAGAAAGAGAACTCTGCCCACCACTTTCTTGATGTCAGTTTGGAGGAGGGTTTTAGCCCTGCAATGGCAGCCTGGGTCCCTGTTGGTTTCCGCTTGGGTCTGCGAGGAATCTTAATCCATACGAATTTTCAGGAGGCAGGAGGGAGCACAGTGCCTTAGGGCCGAGAAACAAAAATGTCCGTTTTCTCTGAGAACGAGAACTCTGCCCCCCAGTTTCTTGATGTCAGTTTGGAGGAGGGTTTTGGCCCTGCAAGGGCAGCCAGGGCTCTTTATTGTGGCACCTTTAATCTGCGAGGAATTTGGATCCATACAAATTTTCAGGAGGCAACAGGGAGCAGAGTGCCTTAGGGCCGGGACCCAAATTGTCCACTTTTTCTCCGAGAAAGAGAACTCTGTCCCCAGTTTCTTGATGTCAGTTTGGAGGAGGGTTTTGGCCCTGCAAGGGCAGCCAGGGTCCTTGTCGGTGGCAGCTTGGGTCTGTGAGGGATCTTGCTCCATGCGGAATTTGAAGAGGCGGCAGTCGACTCCCAGACACGGGGCCTGCGATACAAATGATGGCACTTTTCCACGTGAAAGAAAACTTAGGCCCCGAGATTCCTGATGTCGGTTTGGTGGAGGGTTTTAGCCCTACAAATGCAACCAGAGTCCTGGTTGATGGCAGCTTGCGTCAGCGAATAATCTTGATCCATACGGAATTTCAGGTGGCGTCCGGGAGTACTGTGCCTTACGGCCGGGACACAAAAAGTGTCCGTTTTCTCTGAGAAAGAGAACTCTGCCCCCCAGTTTCTTGATGTCAGTTTGGAGGAGGTTTTGGCCCTGCAAGGGCAGCCAGGGTCCCTGTCGGTGGAAGCTTGGGTCTGCGAGGAATCTTGATCCATACGGAATTTCAGGTGGCGTCCGGGAGCACAGTGCCTTAGGGCCGGGACACAAAAAGTGTCCCTTTCCTCTGAGAAAGAGAACTCTGCCCCCCAGTTTCTTGATGTCAGTTTGGAGGAGGGTTTTGGCCCTGCAAGGGCAGCCAGGGCTCTTTATTGTAGCAGCTTGGGTCTGCGAGGAATCTTGATCCATACGGAATATCAGGAAGCAGCAGGGAGCAGAGTGCCTTAGGGCCAGGACACAAAAAGTGTCCCTTTTCTCTGAGAAAGAGAACTCTGCCCCCCAGTTTCTTGATGTCAGTTTGGAGGAGGGTTTTGGCCCTGCAAGGGCAGCCGGGGTCCTTGTCGGTGGCATCTTGCCTCAGCGAGAAATCTTGATCCATACGAACTTCAGAAGGCAGCAGGGAGCAGAGTGCCTTAGGGCCGGGACACAAAAAGTGTCCCTTTTCTCTGAGAAAGAGAACTCTGCCCCCCACTTTCTTGATGTCAGTTTGGAGGAGGGTTTTGGCCTTGCAAGGGCAGCCAGGGTCCTTGTCGGTGGCAGCTTGGGCCTGTGAGGGATCTTGCTCCATGCGGAATTTGAAGAGGCGGCAGTCGGCTCCCAGACAGGGGGCCTACGATACAAATGATGGCACTTTTCCACGTGAAAGAAAACTTAGGCCCCCAGATTCATGATGTCGGTTTGGTGGAGGGTTTTAGCCCTACAAATGCAACCAGGGTCCTGGTTGATGGCAGCTTGCGTCAGCGAATAATCTTGATCCATACGGAATTTCAGGTGGTGTCCGGGAGCACAGTGCCTTAGGGCGGGACACAAAAAGTGTCCCTTTTCTCTGAGAAAGAGAACTCTGCCCCCCACTTTCTTGATGTCAGTTTGGAGGAGGGTTTTGGCCCTGCAAGGGCAGCCAGGGTCCCTGTCGGTGGCAGCTTGGGTCTGCGAGGAATCTTGATCCATACGGAATTTCAGGAGGCAGTAGGGAGCAGAGTGCCTTAGGGCCGAGACACAAAAAGTGTCCCTTTTCTTTGAGAAAGAGAACTCTGCCCCCCAGTTTCTTGATGTCAGTTTGGAGGAGGGTTTTGGCCCTGCAAGGGCCACCAGGGCCCTAGTCGGTGGCTGCTCTGGTCTGCGTGGAATCTTGATCCATACGGAATATTAGGAGGAAGCAGGGAGCGCAGTGCCTTAGGGCCGGGACACAAAAAGTGTCCCTTTTCTTTAAGAAAGAGAACTCTGCCCCCCAGTTTCTTGATGTCAGTTTGGAGGAGGGTTTTAGCCTTGCAAGGGCAGCCAGGGTCCTAGTCGGTGGCAGCTTGGGTCTGTGAGAGATATTGCTCCATGCGGAATTTGAAGAGGCGGCAGTCGACTCCCAGACAGGGGGCCTACGATACATATGATGGCACTTTTCCACGTGAAAGAAATCTTAGGCCCCCAGATTCATGATGTCGGTTTGCAGGAGGGTTTTAGCCCTACAAATGCAACCAGAGTCCTGGTTGATGGCAGCTTGCGTCAGCGAATAATCTTGATCCATACGGAAATTCAGGTAGCGTCCGGGAGCAGAGTGCCTTAGGGCCACGACAAAAAGTGTCCTTTTCTCTGAGAAAGAGAACTCTACCCCCCAGTTTCTTGATGTCAGTTTGGAGGAGGGTTTTGGCCTGCAAGGCAATGGGGTCTTGTGGTGGCAGCTTGGGTCTGTGAGGGATCTTGCTCCGCCTTGTGAGTTTGAAGAGTGACAGTCGACTCCCAGACAGGGCCTACGATACAAATGATGGCACGTTTCCAAGTGAAAGAAATCTTAGGCCCCCAGATTCATGATGTCGGTTTGGTGGAGGGTTTTAGCCCTACAAATGCAACCAGAGTCCTGGTTGATGGCATCTTGCTGAGCGAATAATCTTGATCCATTCAAAATTTCAGGTGGCGTCCGGGAGCACAGTGCCTTAGGGCCGGGACACAAAAAGTGTCATTTATCTCTGAGAAAGAGAGCTCTGCCCCCCAGTTTCTTGATGTCAGTTTGGAGGAGGGTTTTGGCCCTGCAAGGGTAGCCAGGGTCCCTGTTGGTGTTAGCTTGGGTCTGCGAGTAATCTTGATCCATACGGAATTTCAGGAGGATGCAGGGAGCACAGTGACTTAGGGCCGGGACACAAAAAGTTTCCCTTTTCTCTGAGAAAGAGAACTCTGCCCCCCAGTTTCTTGATGTCAGTTTGGAGGACGGTTTTGGCCCTGCAAGGGCAGCCAGGGTCCTAGTTGGTGGCAGCTTGGGTCTGTGAGGGATCTTGCTCCATGCGGAATTTGTAGAGGCGGCAGTCGACTCCCAGACAGGGGGCCTGCGGTACAAATGATGGCACTTTTCCACGTGAAAGAAAACTTAGGCCCCCAGATTCATGATGTCGGTTTGGTGGAGGGTTTTAGCACTACAAATGCAACCAGAGTCCTGGATGATGGCAGCTTGCGTCAGCGAATAATCTTGATCCATACGGAATTTCAGGTGGCGTCCGGGAGCACAGTGCCTTTACGGCGAGGACACAAAAAGTGTCCCTTTTTTCTTTGAGAAGAACTCTGCCCCAGTTTCTTGATGTGTAGTTTGGAGGGAGGTTTGGCCCTGCAAGGGCAGCCAGGGTCCTTCTTGGTGGCAGCTTGGGTCAGCGAGGAATCTTGATCCCTATGGAATTTGAAGAGGCAGCAGGGAGAAGAGTGCCTAGGGCCGGGACACAAAAAGTGTCCCTTTTCTCTGAGAAAGAGAACTCTGCCCCCCAGTTTCTTGATGTTAGTTTGGAGGAGGGTTTTGGCCCTACAAATTAAACCATAGTCCTAGTTCATGGGATCTTTCCTCAGCGAGGTATCTTGATCCATACAGAATTTCAGGAGGCAGCAGGAAGCACAGTGACTTAGGGCCGAGAAACAGAAAGTGTCCCTTTCCTTTGAGAAAGAGAACTCTGCCTCCCAGTTTCTTGATGTCAGTTTGGAGGAGGGTTTTGGCCCTGCAAGGGCAGCCAGGGTCCTTCTCGGTGGCAGCTTGGGTCTGCGAGGAATCTTGATCCATGCGGAATTTCAGGAGGAAGCAGGGAGCAGAGTGCCTTTAGGGCCGGGACACAAAAAGTGTCCCTTTTCTCTGAGAAAGAGAACTCTGCCAACCACTTTCTTGATGTCAGTTTTTAGGAGGGTTTTGGCTCTGCAAGGGCAGCCAGGGTCCTTGTCGGTGGCAGCTTGGGTCTGCGAGGAATCTTGATCCATACGGAATATCAGGAGGAAGCAGGGAGCAGAGTGCCTTAGGGCCGGGACACAAAAAGTTTTCCTTTTCTCCGAGAATGAGAACTCTGTCCCCAGTTTCTTGATGTCAGTTTGGAGGAGAGTTTTGGCCCTGCAAGGGCAGCCAGTGTCCTTGTCAGTGGCAGCTTGGGTCTGTGAGGGATCTTGCTCCATGCGGAATTTGAAGAGGCGGCAGTCGACTCCCAGACAGGGGGCCTGCGATAGAAATGATGTCACTTTTCCACGTGAAAGAAAACTTAGGCCCCCAGATTCATGATGTCAGTTTGGAGGAGGGTTTTGGCCCTACAAATGCAACCAGAGTCCTGGTTGATGGCATCTTGCGTCAGTGAATAATCTTGATCCATACGGAATTTCAGGTGGCGTCCGGGAGCACAGTGCCTTAGGGCCGAGAAACAAAAAGTGTCCCTTTCCTCTGAGAAAGAGAACTCTGCCCCCCACTTTCTTGATGTCAGTTTGGAGGAGGGTTTTCTCCCTGCAATGGCAGCCAGGGTCCCGGTCGGTTGCAGCCTGGGTCTACGAGGGATCTTGATCCGTACGGAATTTCAGGAGGCCGCAGGGAGCACAGTGCCTTAGGGCCCGGACACAAAAGGTATTCCTTTCCTCTGAGAAGACTCTGCCCCAGTTTCTTGATGTCCAGTTTGGGAGGAGGTTTGGCCTGGGGCAGCCAGGGCTCTTTGTGTGGCAGCTTGGGTCTGCAGTAATCTTGATCCATGTCACAATTTTCCAGGAGGCAGCAGGAGCAGAGTGCCTTAGGGCGGGGATACAAAAGTGTCCCTTTTCTGAGAAGAGCTCTACCCCAGTTTCTTGATGTCAGTTTGGGAGGAGGTTTTGGCCTTGCAAGGGCAGCCAGGGTCCTTGTGGGGTGGCAGCTTGGGACTGTGAGGGATCTTGCTCCATGCGAATTTGAAGAGGTGGCAGTGACTCCCAGACAGGGCCTCACGATACATATGATGGCACTTTTCCACGTAGAAAGAAATCTTGAGCCCCCAGATTCATGATGTCAGTTTGGTGGGAGGGTTTTAGCCCTACAAATGCAACCAAGTCCTGGTTGATGGCGGCTTACGTCAGCCAGTAATCTTGATCCATACGGAATTTCAGGTGGCGTCCGGAGCACAGTGCCTTAGGGCTGGGACACAAAAAGTGTCCCTTTTCTCTGAGAAAGAGAACTCTGCCCCCCACTTTCTTGATGTCAGTTTGGAGGAGGGTTTTGGCCCTGCAAGGGCAGCCAGGGTCCTTCTTGGTGGTAGCTTGGGTCTGTGAGGAATCTTAATTGATGCGGAATTTCAGCATGCGGCTGTCAACTCCCAGATATGTGGCCATCGATACAAAGAATGGCGCTTTTCCGAGTGAAAGAAAACTCAGTCCCCCAGATGCATGATGCCAGTTTTTAGGAGGCATTTACCCCTACATTTGCAGCCAGAGTTCTAGTTGATGGCAGCTTGGGTCTGGGAAGGATCTTTTTCCGTGTGGCATTTCAGGTGGGGACCGGGAGCAGAGTGCCTTAGGGCCGGGACACAAAAAGTGTCCCTTTTCTCTGAGAAAGAGAACTCTGCCCCCCAGTTTCTTGATGTCAGTTTGGAGGAGGGTTTTGGCCCTGCAAGGGCAGCCAGGGTCCCTGTCGGTGGCAGCTTGGGTCTGCGAGGAATCTTGATCCACACGGAATTTGAAGACGCAGCAGGGAGCAGAGTGCCTTAGGGCCCGGGACACAAAAAGTGTCCCTTTTCTCTGAGAAAGAGAACTCTGCCCCCCAGTTTCTTGATGTCAGTTTGGAGGAGGGTTTTGGCCCTGCAAGGGCAGCCAGGGTCCTTCTTGGTGGCAGCTTGGGTCTGCGAGGAATCTTCTCCATGCGGAATTTGAAGAGGCGGTAGTCGACTCCCAGGCAGGGGGCCTTCGATACAAATGATGGCACTTTTCCACATGAAAGAAAACTTAGGCCCCCAGATTCATGATTTTGGTTTGGTGGAGGGTTTTAGCCCTACAAATGCAACCAGAGTCCTGGTTGATGGCAGCTTGCGTCAGCGAATAATCTTGATCCATACGGAATTTCAGGTGGCGCCCGGGAGCACAGTGCCTTAGGGCCGGGACACAAAAAGTGTCCCTTTTCTCTGAGAAAGAGAACTCTGCCCCCCACTTTCTTGATGTCAGTTTGGAGGAGGGTTTTGGCCCTGCAAGGGCAGCCAGGGTCCTTGTCGGTGGCAGCTTGGGTCTGCGAGGAATCTTGATCCATACGGAATTTCAGGAGGCAGTAGGGAGCAGATTGCCTTAGGGCCGGGATACAAAAAGTGTCCGTTTCCTCTGAGAAGGAGAACTCTGCCCCCCAGTTTCTTGATGTTAGTTTGGAGGAGGGTTTTGGCCCTACAAATTCAACCATAGTCCTAGTTCATGGGATCTTTCCTCAGCGAGGTATCTTGATCCATACAGAATTTCAGGAGGCAGCAGGAAGCACAGTGACTTAGGGCCGAGAAACAGAAAGTGTCCCTTTCCTTTGAGAAAGAGAACTCTGCCTCCCAGTTTCTTGATGTCAGTTTGGAGGAGGGTTTTGGCCCTGCAGTAGCGGCCTGGGTCCCTGTCTGTTGCAGCTTGGGTGTGAGTCTTAATCCATGCAGATTTCAGGAGGCAGCAGGGAGCACAGTGCCTTAGGGCGAGAAACAAAAGTGTCCCTTTCCTCTGAGAGCAGGAACTCTGCCCCCAGTTTCTTGATGTCCAGTTTGGAGGAGGAGGTTTGGCCCTGCAAGGGCAGCCAGGGCTCTTTATAGGTGGCAGCTTGGGTCTGGAAAGGATCTTGATCCATGTGGCATTTCAGGTAGCGTCCGGGAGCACAGTGCCTTAGGGCCGGGACACAAAAAGTGTCCATTTCTCTGAGAAAGAGAACTCTGCCCCCCACTTTCTTGATGTCAGTTTGGAGGAGGGTTTTGGCCCTGCAAGGGCAGCCAGGGCTCTTTATTGTGGCACCTTGGGTCTGCGAGGAATCTTGATCCATACGAATTTTCAGGAGGCAGAAGGGGGCAGAGTGCCTTAGGGCCGGGACACAAAAAGTTTTCCTTTTCTCCGAAAATGAGAACTCTGTCCCCAGTTTCTTGATGTCAGTTTGGAGGAGGGTTTTGGCCCTGCAAGGGCAGCCAGGGTCCTAGTCGGTGGCAGCTTGGGTCTGTGAGGGATCTTGCTCCATGCGGAATTTGAAGAGGCGGCAGTCGACTCCCAGACAGGGGGCCTGCGATACTTATGATGGCACTTTTCCACGTGAAAGAAAACTTAGGCCCCCAGATTCATGATGTGAGTTTGGAGGAGGGTTTTGGCCCTACAAATACAACCAGAGTCCTGGTTGACGGCATCTTGCGTCAGTGAATGATCTTGATCCATACGGAATTTCAGGTGGCGTCCGGGAGCACAGTGCCTTAGGGCCGAGAAACAAAAAGTGTCCCTTTCCTCTGAGAAAGAGAACTCTGCCCCCCACTTTCTTGATGTCAGTTTGGAGGAGGGTTTTGGCCCTGCAAGGGCAGCCAGGGCTCTTTATTGTGGCAGCTTGGGTCTGCGAGTAATCTTGATCGACACGAATTTTCAGGAGGCAGCAGGGAACAGAGTGCCTTAGGGCCGGGATACAAAAAGTGTCCCTTTTCTCTGAGAAAAAGAACTCTGCCCCCCAGTTTCTTGATGTCAGTTTGGAGGAGGGTTTTGGCCCTACAAATGCAACCAGAGTCCTAGTTGATGGCATCTTGCCTCAGCGAGGAATCTTGATCCATACGGAATTTCAGGAGGCAGCAGGAAGCACAGTGCCTTAGGGCCGACAAACAAAATGTGTCCCTTTTCTCTGAGAAAGAGTACTCTGCCCCCACTTTCTCGATGTCAGTTTGGAGGAGGGTTTTGGCCCTGCAAGGGCAGCCAGGGTCCTTGTCGGTGGCAGCTTGGGTCTGTGAGGGATCTTGCTCCACGCTGAATTTGAAGAGGCGGCAGTCGACTCCCAGACAGGGGTCCTACGATACAAATGATGGCACTTATCCACGTGAAAGAAAACTTAGGCCCCCAGATTCATGATATCGGTTTGGAGGAGGGTTTTGGCCCTACAAATGTAACCAGAGTCCTGGTTGATGGCATCTTGCCTGAGCGAATAATCTAGATCCATACAAAATTTCAGGTGGCGTCCGGGAGCACAGTGCCTTAGGGCCGGGACACAAAAAGTGTCCCTTTTCTCAGAGAAAGAGAGCTCTGCCCCCCAGTTTCTTGATGTCAGTTTGGAGGAGGGTTTTGGCCCTGCAAGGGCAGCCAGGGTCCTAGCCGGTGGCAGCTTGGGTCTGCGAGGAATCTTGATCCATATGGAATATCAGGAGGCAGCAGGGAGCACAGTGCCTTAGGGCCGGGACACAAAAAGTGTCCCTTTCCTCTGAGAAAGAGAACTCTGCCCCCCAGTTTCTTGATGTCAGTTTGGAGGAGGGTTTTGGCCCTGCAAGGGCAGCCAGTGTCCTAGTCGGTGGCAGCTTGGGTCTGCGAGGGTACTTGCTCCATGCGGAATTTGAAGAAGCGGCAGTCGACTCCCAGACATGGGGCCTACGACACAAATGATGGCACTTTTCCACGTGAAAGAAAACTTAGGCCCCCAGATTCATGATGTAGGTTTGGTGGAGGGTTTTAGCCCTACAAATGCAACCAGAGTCCTGGTTGATGGCAGCTTGCATCAGCGAATAATCTTGATCCATACGGAATTTCAGGTGGCGTCCGGGAGCACAGTGCCTTAGGGCCGGGACACAAAAAGTGTCCCTTTTCTTTGAGAAAGAGAACTCTGCCCCCCAGTTTCTTGATGTCAGTTTGGAGGAGGTTTTTGGCCCTACAAATGCAACCATAGTCCTTGTTCATGGAATCTTCCCTCAGCGAGGTATCTTGATCCATACAGAATTTCGGGAGGCAGCAGGAAGCACAGTGTCTTAGGGCCGAGAAACAAAAAGTGTCCCTTTTCTTTGAGAAAGAGAACTCTGCCCCCCACTTTCTTGATGTCAGTTTGGAGGAGGGTTTTAGTCCTGCAATGGCAGCCAGGGTCCCTGTCGGTTGCAGCTTGGGTCTGCAAGGAATCTTGATCCATACGGAATTTCAGGAGGCAGCAGGGAGCACAGTGCCTTAGGGCCGAAAAACAAAAAGTGTCCCTTTCCTCTACGAAAGAGAACTCTGCCCCCCAGTTTCTTGATCTCAGTTTGGAGGAGGTTTTTGGCCCTGCAAAGGGCAGACAGGGCTCTTTATTGTGGCACCTTGGGTCTTCGAGGAATCTTGATCCATACGAATTTTCAGGAGGCAGCAGGGAGCAGAGTGCCTTAGGGCCGGGATACAAAATGTGTCCCTTTTCTCTGAGAAAGAGAACTCTGCCCCCCAGTTCCTTGATGTCAGTTTGGAGGAGGGTTTTGGCCTTGCAAGGGCCGCCAGGGTCATTGTCGGTGGCTGATTGGGTCTGCGAGGAATCTTGATCCATACGGAATATCAGGAGGAAGCAGGGAGCGCAGTGCCTTAGAGCCAGGAAACAAAAAGTGTCCCTTTTCTTTGAGAAAGATAACTCTGCCCCCCACTTTCTTGATGTCAGTTTGGAGGAGGGTTTTGGCCCTACAAATGCAACCATAGTCCTAGTTCATGGGATCTTTCCTCAGCGAGGAATCTTGATCCATACGGAATTTCAGGCGGCAGCAGGAAGCACAGTGCCTTAGGGCCGAGAAACAAAAAGTGTCCCTTTTCTCTGAGAAAGAGAACTCTGCCCCCCAGTTTCTTGATGTCAGTTTGGAGGAGGGTTTTGGCCTTCAAGGGCAGCCAGGGCTCTTTATTGTGGCACCCTTGGTCTGCGAGGAATCTTGATCCATACAAAATTTCAGGAGGCAGCAGGGAGCACAGTGCCTTAGGGCCGGGACACCAAAAGTGTCCCTTTCCTGTGAGAAAGAAAACTCTGCCCCCCAGTTTCTTGATGTCAGTTTGGAGGAGGGTTTTGGCCCTGCAAGGGCAGCCAGGGTCCTTGTCGGTGGCAGCTTGGGTCTGTGAGGGATCTTGCTCCATGCGGAATTTGAAGAGGCGCAGTCGACTCCCAGACAGGGGGCCTGCGATACAAATGATGGCACTTTTCCACGTGAAAGAAAACTTAGGCCCCCAGATTCATGATGTCGGTTTGGTGGAGGGGTTTTGGCCCTACAAATGCAACCAGAGTCCTGGTTGATGGCAGCTTGCGTCAGCGAATAATCTTGATCCATACGGAATTTCAGGTGGCGTCCGGGAGCAGAGTGCCTTAGGGCCGGGACACAAAATGTGTCCCTTTTCTCTGAGTAAGAGAACTCTGCCCCCCACTTTCTTGATGTCAGTTTGGAGGAGGGTTTTAGCCCTGCAATGGCAGCCTGGGTCCCTGTCGGTTACCGCTTGGGTCTGCGAGGAATCTTAATCCATACGAATTTCAGGAGGCAGTAGGGAGCACAGTGCCTTAGGGCCGACAAACAAAATGTGTACCTTTTCTCTGAGAAAGAGAACTCTGCCCCCCAGTTTCTTGATGTCAGTTTGGAGGAGGGTTTTGGCCCTGCAAGGGCAGCCAGGGTCCTTCTTGGTGGCAGCTTGGGTCTGCGAGGAATCTTAATCCATGAGGAATTTCAGCATGCGGCTGTCAACTCCCAGATATGTGGCCATCGATACAAACAATGGCGCTTTTTCGAGTGAAAGAAAACTCAGTCCCCCAGATGCATGTTGCCAGTTTTTAGGAGGCATTTAGCCCTACATTTGCAGCCAGAGTTCTAGTTGATGGCAGCTTGGGTCTGGGAAAGATCTTTATCCGTGTGGCATTTCAGGTGGGGTTCGGTAGCACAGTGCCTTAGGGCCGAGAAAAAAAAGTGTCCCTTTTCTCTGAGAAAGAGAACTCTGCCCCCCAGTTTCTTGATGCCAGTTTGGAGGAGGGTTTTGGCCCTACAAATGCAACCAGAGTCCTAGTTGATGGCATTTTGCCTCAGCGAGGAATCTTGATCCATACGGAATTTGAGGAGGCAGCAGGAAGCACAGTGCCTTAGGGCCGACAAAGACAAATGGTGTACCTTTTTCTGAGGAAGAGAACTCTGCCCCCCAGTTTCTTGATGTCAGTTTGGAGGAGGGTTTTGGCCTTGCAAGGGGCAGCCAGGGTTCCTTGTCGTGGCAGCTTGGGTCTGTGAGGGATGCTTGCTTGCGCATGCGGAATTTTAAGAGGCGGCAAGTCGACTCCGCAGACAGGGGGCCTACGCATACAAATGAGGCACTTTTCCACGTGAAAGAAAACTTAGGCCCCCAGATTCATGATGTCGGTTTGGTGGAGGGTTTGGGAACACACAAATGGCAACCAGAGTCCCTGGTTGATGGCATCTTGCCTAAGAGCGAATAATGCTTGATCCATACGGAATTTCAGGAGGCAGCAGGGAGCACAGTGCCTTAGGGCCGGGACACAAAAAGTGTCACTTTTCTCTGAGAAAGAGAAGTCTGCCCCCCAGTTTCTTGATGTCAGTTTGGAGGAGGGTTTTGGCCCTGCAAGGGCAGCCAGGGTCCTTGTCGGTGGCAGCTTGGGTCTGCGAGGAATTTTGATCCATACGGTATTTCAGGAGGTAGCAGGGAGCAGAGTGCCTTAGGGCCGGGACACAAAAAGTGTCCCTTTTCTCTGAGAAAAAGAACTCTGCCCCCCAGTTTCTTGATGTCAGTTTGGAGGGGTGTTTTGGCCTTGCAAGGGCAGCCAGGGTCCTTGTCGGTGGCAGCTTGGGTCTGCGAGGAATCTTGATCCATACGGAATTTGAAGAGGCAGCAGGGAGCAGAGTGCCTTTGGGCCGACAAACAAAAAGTGTCTCTTTTCTCTGAGAAAGAGAACTCTGCCCCCCAGTTTCTTGATGTCAGTTTGGAGGAGCGTTTTGGCCCTGCAAGGGCAGCCAGGGTCCTTGTCGGTGGCAGCTTGGGTCTGTGCGTGATCTTGCTCCATGCGGAATTTGAAGAGGCTGCAGTCGACTCCCTGACAGGGGGCCTACGATAGAAATGATGGCACTTTTCCACATGAAAGAAAACTTAGGCCCCCAGATTCATGATGTCGGTTTGGTGGAGGGTTTTAGCCCTACAAATGCAACCAGAGTCCTGGTTGATGGCAGCTTGCGTCAGCGAATAATCTTGATCCATACGGAAATTCAGGTGGCGTCCGGGAGCAGAGTGCCTTAGTGCCGGGACACAAAAAGTGTCTGTTTTCTCTGAGACAAAGAACTCTGCCCCCCACTTTCTTGATGTCAGTTTGGAGGAGGGTTTTGGCCCTGCAAAGGCAGCCAGGGTCCTTGTCGTGGCAGCTTGGGTCTGCGAGGAATCTTGATCCATGCGGAATATCAGGAGTCATCCGGGAGCACAGTGCCTTCGGGCCGGGATACAAAAAGTGTCCCTTTTCTCTGAGAAGAGAACTCTGCCCCCCACTTTCTTGATGTCAGTTTGGAGGAGGGTTTTGGCCCTGCAAGGGCAGCCAGGGTCCTTGTCGGTGGCAGCTTGGGTCTGCGAGGAATCTTGATCCATACGGAATATCAGGAGGAAGCAGGGAGTGCAGTGCCTTAGGGCCGGGACACAAAAAGTGTCCGTTTTCTCGGAGAAAGAGAAGTCTGCCCCCCAGTTTCTTGATGTCAGTTTGGAGGAGGGTTTTGGCCCTGCAAGGGCAGCCAGGGTCCTTGTCGGTGGCAGCTTGGGACTGTGAGGGATCTTGCTCCATGCGAAATTTGAAGAGGTGGTAGTCGACACCCAGACAGGGGGCCAGCGATACATATGATGGCACTTTTCCACGTGAAAGAAATCTTAGGCCCCCAGATTCATGATGTCGGTTTGGTGGAGGGTTTTAGCCCTACAAATGCAACCAGAGTCCTGGTTGATGGCAGATTGCGTCAGCGAATAATCTTCATCCATACGGAATTTAAGGTGGCGTCCGGGAGCACAGTGCCTTAGGGCCGGGACACAAAAAGTGTCCCTTTTCTCTGAGAAAGAGAACTCTGCCCCCCAGTTTCTTGATGTCAGTTTGGAGGAGGGTTTTAGCCCTGCAAGGGCAGCCAGGGTCCCTGTCGGTGTTAGCTTGGGTCTGTGAGGGATCTTGATCCATACGGAATTTGAAGAGGCAGCAGGGAGCAGAGTGCCTTTGGGCCCGGACACAAAAAGTGTCCGTTTTCTCTGAGAAAGAGAACTCTGCCCCCCAGTTTCTTGATGTCAGTTCGGAGGAGGTTTTTGGCCCTGCAAGGGCAGCCAGGGTCCTCCTCAGTGGCAGCTTGGTCTGTGAGGGATCTTGCTCCATGCGGAATTTGAAGAGGCGGCAGTCGAGTCCCAGACAGGGAGCCTATGATACATATGATGGCACTTTTCCACGTGAAAGAAAACTTAGGCCCACAGATTCATGATGTCGGTTTGGTGGAGGGTTTTAGCCCTACAAATGCAACCAGAGTCCTGGTTGATGGCAGCTTGCGTCAGCGAATAATCTTGATCCATACGGAATTTCAGGTGGCGTCCGGGAGCACAGTGCCTTAGGGCCCGGACACAAACTGTGGCGTTTCCTCTAAGAAAGAGAACTCTGCCCCCCAGTTTCTTGATGTCAGTTTGGAGGAGGGTTTTGGCCCTGCAATGGGAGCCATGGTCCCTGTCTGTGGCAGCTTGGGTCTGCGTGTAATCTTGATCCATACGGAATTTCAGGAGGATGCAAGGAGCAGAGTGCCTTAGGGCCGGGACACAAAAAGTGTCCCTTTTCTCTGAGAAAGAGAACTCTGCCCCCAGTTTTCTTGATGTCAGTTTGGAGGAGGGTTTTGGCCCTGCAAGGGCAGCCAGGGTCCTTGTCGGTGGCAGCTTGGGTCTGTGAGGGATCTTGCTCCATGCAGAATTTGAAGAGGCGGGCATCGACTCCGCAGCGGGGCCTGCGATAGGAAATGATGGCACTTTTCCACTGAAAGAAAACTTTTAGGCCCCAGATTCATGATGTCGGTTTGGTGACGGGTTTAGCCCTACAAATGCAACCAAGAGTCCTTGGTTGATGGCAGCTTGGCGTCAGCGAATAATCTTGATCGCATAACAGAATTTTCAGGTGGCGTCGGGAGGCAGAGTGCTTAGGGCTCGGGACTACAGAAAAGTGTCCATTTCTTTGAGAAGAAGAACTCTGCCCCCGCAGTTTCTTGATGTCAGTTTGGAGGGTGTTTTGGCCCCTGCAAGGGCAGCCAGGGTCCTTGTCGGTGCAGCTTGGGTCTGCGAGGAATCTTGATCCATACGGAATTTGAAGAGGCAGCAGGGAGCAGAGTGCCTTAGGGCCGGGACACAAAAAGTGTCCCTTTTCTCTGAGAAAGAGAACTCTGCCCCCCAGTTTCTTGATGTCAGTTTGGAGGAGGTTATAGGCCCTACAAATGCAACCATAGTCCTTGTTCATGGGATCTTTCCTCAGCGAGGTATCTTGATCCATACAGAATTTCAGGAGGCAGCAGGAAGCACAGTGACTTAGGGCCGAGAAACAGAAAGTGTCCCTTTTTCTTTAAGAAAGAGAACTCTGCCCACCACTTTCTTGATGTCAGTTTGGAGGAGGGTTTTAGCCCTGCAGAGGCAGCCAGGGTCCCTGTCAGTTGCCGCTTGGGTCTGCGAGGAATCTTAATCCATACGGAATTTCAGGTGGCAGCAGGGAGCACAGTGCCTTAGGGCCGAGAAACAAAAAGTGTCCCTTTCCTCTGAGAAAGAGAACTCTGCCCCCCAGTTTCTTGATGTCAGTTTGGAGGAGGGTTTTGGCCCTGCAAGGGCAGCCAGGGTCCTTGTCGGTGGCAGCTTGTGTCTGTGAGGGATCTTGCTCTACGCGGAATTTGAAGAGGCGGCAGTGGACTCCCAGACAAGGGGCCTACGATACAAATGATGGCACTTTTCCACGTGAAAGAAAACTTAGGCCCCCAGATTCATGATGTCGGTTTGGTGGAGGGTTTTAGCCCTACAAATGCAACCAGGGTCCTGGTTGATGGCATCTTGCCTGAGCGAATAATCTTGATCCACACAAAATTTCAGGTGGCGTCCGGGAGCACAGTGCCTTAGGGCCGGGACACAAAAAGTGTCCCTTTTCTCTGAGAAAGAGAACTCTGCCCCCCAGTTTCTTGATGCCAGCTAGGAGGAGGGTTTTGGCCCTGCAAGGGCAGCCAGGGTCCCTGTCGGTGGCAGCTTGGGTCTGCGAGGAATCTTGATCCATACGGAATTTCAGGAGGCAGTAGGGAGCAGAGAGCCATAGGGCCGAGACGCAAAAAGTGTCCCTTTTCTTTGAGAAAGAGAACTCTGCCCCCCAGTTTCTTGATGTCAGTTAGGAGGAGGGTTTTGGCCCTGCAAGGGCAGCCAGGGTCCTTGTCGGTGGCTGCTCAGGTCTGCGAGGAATCTTGATCCATACGGAATATCAGGAGGAAGCAGGGAGCACAGTGCCTTAGGGCCGAGAAACAAAAAGTGTCCCTTTCTCTGAGAAAGAGAACTCTGCCCCCCAGTTTCTTGATGTCAGTTAGGAGGAGGGTTTTGGCCCTGCAAGGGCAGCCAGGGTCCCTGTCGGTGGCAGCTTGGGTCTGCGAGGAATCTTGATCCATATGGAATTTCAGGAGGCCGCAGGGAGTACAGTGCCTTAGGGCCGAGAAAAAAAAAGTGTCCCTTTCCTCTGAGAAAGAGAACTCTGCCCCCCAGTTTCTTGATGTCAGTTTGGAGGAGGGTTTTGGCCCTGCAAGGGCAGCCAGGGCTCTTTTTTGTGGCAGCTTGGGTCTCCGAGTAATCTTGATTCATACGAATTTTCAGGAGGCAGCAGGGAGCAGAGTGCCTTAGGGCCGGGACACAAAAAGTGTCCTTTTCCTCTGAGAAAGAGAACTCTGCCCCCCAGTTTCTTGATGTCAGTTTGGAGGAGGGTTTTGGCCCTACAAATGCAACCAGAGTCCTAGTTGATGGCATCTTGCCTCAGCGAGGAATCTTGATCCATTTAGAATTAGAAGAGGCAGCAGGGAGCACAGTGCCTTAGGGCCGACAAAAAAAATGTGTACCTTTTCTCTGAGAAAGAGAACTCTGCCCCCACTTTCCTGATGTCAGTTTGGAGGAGGGTTTTGGCCCTGCAAGGGCAGCCAGGGCTCTTTATTGTGGCACCTTGTGTTTGCGTTTAATCTTGATCCATACGAATTTTCAGGAGGCAGCAGAGAGCAGAGTGCCTTAGGGCCGGGATACAAAAGGTGTCCGTTTTCTCTGAGAAAGAGAACTCTGCCCCCCACTTTCTTGATGTCAGTTTGGAGGAGGGTTTTGGCCCTGCAAGGGCAGCCAGGGTCCTTCTCGGTGGCAGCTTGGGTCTGCGAGGAATCTTGATCCATACGGAATATCAGTAGTAAGCAGGGAGCAGAGTGCCTTAGGGCCGGGACACAAAAAGTGTCCCTTTTCTCCGAGAATGAGAACTCTGTCCCCACTTTCTTGATGTCAGTTGTGAGGAGGGTTTTGGCCTTGCAAGGGCAGCCAGGGTCCTTGTTGGTGGCAGCTTGGGTCTGTGAGGGATCTTGCTCCATGCGGAATTTGAAGAGGCGGCAGTCGACTCCCAGACAGGGGGCCTATGATACAAATGACGGCACTTTTCCACGTGATAGAAAACTTAGGCCCCCAGATTCATGATGTCGGTTTGGTGGAGGGTTTTAGCCCTACAAATGCAACCAGAGTCCTGGTTGATGGCAGCTTGCGTCAGCGAATAATCTTGATCCATACGGAATTTCAGGTGGCGTCCGGGCACAGTGCCTTAGGGCCGGGACACAAAAAGTGTCCCTTTTCTTTGAGAAAGAGAACTCTGCCCCCAACTTTCTTGATGTCAGTTTGGAGGAGTTTTGGCCTTGCAAAGGCAGCCAGGGTCCTTCTCGGTGGAAGCTTGGGTCTGCGAGGAATCTTAATCCATGCGGAATTTCAGCATGCGGCTGTCAACTCCCAGATAAGTGGCCTTCGATACAAACAATGGCGCATTTCCATGTGAAAGAAAACTCAACCCCCCCATATCCATGATGCCAGTTTTTAGAGGCATTTAGCCCTACAATTGCAGCCAGAGTTCTAGTTGATGGCAGCTTGGGTCTGGGAAGGATCTTGATTCATGCGGCATTTCAGGTGGCGTCCGGGAGCAGAGTGCCTTAGGGCCGGGACACAAAAACGTGTCCCTTTTCTCTGAGAAAGAGAACTCTGCCCCCCAGTTTCTTGATGTCAGTTTGGAGGAGGGTTTTGGCCGTACCAAAGTGCAACCAGAGTCCTGGTTGATGGCAGCTTGCGTCTGCGGATAATCTTGATCCATACGGAATTTCAGGTGGCGTCCGGGAGCAGAGTGCCTTAGGGCTGGGACAAAAAAAGTGTCCGTTTTCTCTGAGAAAGAGAACTCTGCCCCCCAGTTTCTTGATGTCAGTTTGGAGGAGGGTTTTGGCCCTGCAAGGGCAGCCAGGGTCCTTCTCGGTGGCAGCTTGGGTCTGTGAGGGATCTTGCTCCATGCGGAATTTGAAGAGGCGGTAGTCGACTCCCAGACATGGAGCCTACGATACAAATGATGGCACTTTTCCACGTGAAAGAAAACTTAGGCCCCCGGATTCATGATGTCGGTTTGGTGGACGGTTTTGGCCCTAAAAATGCAACCAGAGTCCTGGTTGATGGCATCTTGCCTGAGCGAATAATCTTGATCCATACACAATTTCAGGTGGCGTCCGGGAGCACAGTGCCTTAGGGCCGGGACACAAAAAGTGTCATTTTCTCTGAGAAAGAAAACTCTGCCCCCCACTTTCTTGATGCCAGTTTGGAGAGGTTTAGCGCCCCCCCGCCCATGAAGGCAAGCAGGGTCTTTGCGTGCAGCCTTGGTTGCGAGTAATCTGATCCATACGGAATTTCAGTTGAGGATGCAGGAGCAAGTGCCTTAGGCCGGGTACACAAAAAGTGTCCCTTTCTCTGAAGAAAGAGATCTGCCCCCAGTTTCTTGATTTAGTTTGGAGGAGGGTTTTGGTCCCTGCAAGGGCAGCCATGGTCCTTAGTCGTGGCTGTCCGCGTCTGCGAGGAATCTGATTCCATAACGGAATTTCAGAGGCAGTAGGAGCAGAGTGCCTTAGGGCCGGGACACAAAAAGTGTCCCTTTTCTCTGAGAAAGAGAACTCTGCCCCCCAGTTTCTTGACGCCAGTTTGGAGGAGGGTTTTTGCCCTACAAATGCAACCATAGTCCTTGTTCATGGGATCTTTCCTCAGCGAGGTATCTTGATCCATACAGAATTTCAGGAGGCAGCAGGAAGCACAGTGACTTAGGGCAAAGAAACAGAAAGTGTACCTTTTCTTTGAGAAAGAGAACTCTGCCCCCCACTTTCTTGATGTCAGTTTGGAGGAGGGTTTTAGCCCTGCAAAGGCAGCCAGGGTCCCTGTCAGTTGCCGCTTGGGTCTGCGAGGAATCTTAATCCATACGGAATTTCAGGTGGCAGCAGGGAGCACAGTGCCTTAGGGCCGGGACACAAAAAGTGTCCCTTTTCTCTGAGAAAGAGAACTCTGCCCCCCAGTTTCTTGATGTCAGTTTGGAGGAGGGTTTTGGCCCTGCAAGGGCAGCCAGGGCTCTTTATTGTGGCAGCTGGGTCTGCGAGGAATCTTATCCATACGGAATATCAGGAGGCAAGAAGGGAGCAGAGTGCCTTAGGGTCGGGACACAAATGTGTCCCTTTACTCTGAGAAAGAGAACTCTGCCCCCCAGTTTCTTGATGTCAGTTTGGAGGAGGGTTTTGGCCCTGCAAGGGCAGCCAGGGTCCTTGTCGGTGGCAGCTTGGGTCTGTGAGGGATCTTGCTCCACGCGGAATTTGAAGAGGCGGCAGTGGACTCCCAGACAAGGGGCCTACGATACAAATGATGGCACTTTTCCGTGTGAAAGAAAACTTAGGCCCCCAGATTCATGATGTCGGTTTGGTGGAGGGTTTTGGCCCTACAAATGCAACCAGGGTCCTGGTTGATGGCATCTTGCCTGAGCGAATAATCTTGATCCACACAAAATTTCAGGTGGCGTCCGGGAGCACAGTGCCTTAGGGCCGGGACACAAAAAGTGTCCCTTTTCTCTGAGAAAGAGAACTCTGCCCCCCAGTTTCGTGATGTCAGTTTGGAGGAGGGTTTTGGCCCTGCAAGAACAGCCAGGGTCCCTGTCGGTGGCAGCTTGGGTCTGCGAGGAATCTTGATCCATACGGAATTTCAGGAGGCAGTAGGGAGCAGAGTGCCTTAGGGCCGAGACGCAAAAAGTGTCCGTTTTCTTTGAGAAAGAGAAGTCTGCCCCCCACTTTCTTGATGTCAGTTTGGAGGAGGGTTTTGGCCCTGCAAGGGCCGCCAGGGTCCTTGTCGGTGGCTGCTCAGGTCTGCGAGGAATCTTGATCCATGCGGAATTTCAAGAGGAAGCAGGAGCACAGTGCCTTAGGGCGGATACAAAAAGTGTCCCTTTTCTCTGCAGAAAGAGAAGTCTGCCCCCACTTTCTTGATGTCAGTTTGGAGAGGGTTTTTGGCCTTGCAAGGCAGCCAGGGTCCTTGTCGGTGGCAGCTTGGGACTGTGAGGGATCTTGGCTCCATGCGGAATTTGAGAGTGGCAGTCGACTCCAGACAGGGGGCCTGCGATACAAATGATGGCACTTTTCCACGTGAAGGAAATCTTAGGCCACCAGATTCATGAGGTCGGTTTGGTGGAGGGTTTTAGCCCTACAAATGCAACCAGAGTCCTGGTTGATGGCAGCTTGCGTCAGCGAATAATCTTGATCCATACGGAATTTCAGGAGGCAGCAGGGAGCACAGTGCCTTAGGACCACGACAAAAATAGTGTCCGTTTTCTCTGAGAAAGAGAACTCTGCCCCCCACTTTCTTGATGTCAGTTTGGAGGAGGGTTTTGGCCCTGCAAGAGCAGCCAGGGTCCTTGTTGGTGGCAGCTTGGGTCTGCGAGGAATCTTAATCCATGCGGAATTTCAGCATGCGGCTGTCGACTCCCAGATATGTGGCCATCGATACAAAGAATGGCGCTTTTCCAAGTGAAAGAAAACTCAGTCCCCCTGATGCATGATGCCAGTTTTTAGGAGGCATTTATCCCTACATTTGCAGCCAGAGTTCTAGTTGATGGCAGCTTGGGTCTGGGAAGGATCTTTATCCCTGTGGCATTTCAGGTGGGGACCGGGAGCACAGTGCCTTAGGGCCGGGACACAAAAAGTGTCCCTTTTCTCTGAGAAAGAGAACTCTGCCCCCCAGTTTCTTGATGTCAGTTTGGAGGAGGGTTTTGGCCCTACAAATGCAACCAGAGTCCTAGTTGATGGCATCTTGCCTCAGCGAGGAATCTTAATCCATACGGAATTTCAGGAGGCAGCAGGAAGCACAGTGCCTTAGGGCCGACAAACAAAATGTGTACCTTTACTCTGAGAAAGAGAACTCTGCCCCCCAGTTTCTTGATGTCAGTTTGGAGGAGGGTTTTGGCCTTGCAAGGGCAGCCAGGATCCTTGTCGGTGGCAACTTGGGTCTGTGAGGGATCTTGCTCCATGCGGAATTTGAAGAGGCGGCAGTCGACTTCCAGACATGGGGCCTACGATACAAATGATGGCACTTTTCCACGTGAAAGAAAACTTAGGCCCCCAGATTCATGATGTCGGTTTGGTGGAGGGTTTTAGCCCTACAAAGGCAACCAGAGTCCTGGTTGATGGCAGCTTGCGTCAGCGAATAATCTTGATCCATACAGAATTTCAGGTGGCGTCGGGGAGCACAGTGCCTTAGGGCCGGGACACAAAAAGTGTCCCTTTTCTTTGAGAATAAGAACTCTGCCCCCCACTTTCTTGATGTCAGTTTGGAGGAGGGTTTTGGCCCTGCAAGGGCCGCCACGGTCCTAGTCGGTGGCTGCTCAGGTCTGCGAGGAATCTTGATCCATATGGAATTTCAGGAGGCAGCAGGGAGCGCAGTGCCTTAGGGCCGGGACACAAAAAGTGTCCCTTTTCTTTAAGAAAGGGAACTCTGCCCCCCAGTTTCTTGATGTCAGTTTGGAGGAGGGTTTTGGCCCTGCAAGGGCAGCCAGGGTCCCTGTCGGTGGCAGCTTGGGTCTGCGAGGAATCTTAATTTATGCGGAATTTCAGCATGCGGCTGTCAACTCCCAGATATGTGGCCATCGATACAAAGAATGGCGCTTTTCCAAGTGAAAGAAAACTCAGTCCCCTAGATGCATGATGCCAGTTTTTAGGAGGCATTTTGCCCTACATTTGCAGCCAGAGTTCTAGTTGATGGCAGCTTGGGTCCGGGAAGGATCTTTATCCGTGTGGCATTTCAGGTGGGGTCCGGGAGCACAGTGCCTTAGGGCCGGGACACAAAAAGTGTCCCTTTTCTCTGAGAAAGAGAACTCTGCCCCCCAGTTTCTTGATGTCAGTTTTGAGGAGGGTTTTGGCCCTGCAAATGCAACCAGAGTCCTAGTTGATGGCATCTTGCTTCAGCGAGGAATCTTGATCCATACGGAATTTCAGGAGGCAGCAGGAAGCACAGTGCCTTAGGGCCGACAAACAAAATGTGTACCTTTTTTCTGAGAAAGAGAAGTCTGCCCCCCAGTTTCTTGATGTCAGTTTGGAGGAGGGTTTTGGCCCTGCAAGGGCAGCCAGGGTCCTTGTCGGTGGCAGCTTGGGTCTGTGAGGGATCTTGCTCCACGCGGAATTTGGAGAGGCGGCAGTCGACTCCCAGACAGGGGGCCTACGATACAAATGATGGGAGTTTTCCACGTGAAAGAAAACTTAAGCCCCCAGATTCATGATGTCGGTTTGGTGGAGGGTTTTAGCCCTACAAATGCAACCAGAGTCCTGGTTGATGGCAGCTTGCGTCAGCGAATAATCTTGATCCATACGGAATTTCAGGTGGCGTCCGGGAGCAGAGTGCCTTAGGCCGGGACACAAAAAGGGTCCCTTTTCTCTGAGAAAGAGAACTCTGCCCCCCAGTTTCTTGATGTCAGTTTGGAGGAGGGTTTTGGCCCTGCAAGGGCAGCCAGGGTCCTTGTCGGTGGCAGCTTGGGTCTGTGAGGGATCTTGATCCATACGGAATTTCAGGAGGCATCCGGGAGCACAGTGCCTTAGGGCCGGACACAAAAAGTGTCCCTTTTCTCTGAGAAAGAGAACTCTGCCCCCCACTTTCTTGATGTCAGTTTGGAGGAGGATTTTGGCCCTGCAAGGGCAGCCAGGGTCCCTCGCGGTGGCAGCTTGGGTCTGTGATGGATCTTGCTCCATGCGAAATTTGAAGAGGCGGCTGTCGACTATCAGATATGGGGCCTACGATACAAATGATGGCACTTATCCACGTGAAAGAAAACTCAGTCTCCCAAATCCATGATGCCAGTTTTAAGGAGGCATTTAGCCCTACAATTGCAGCCAGAGTTCTAGTTGATGGCAACTTCGGTCAGCCAGTAATCTTGATCCATACAGAATTACAGGTGGCGTCCGGGAGCACAGTGCCTTTCGGCCGGGACACAA
This sequence comes from Eopsaltria australis, assembly GCA_034509425.1. NCBI lineage: Eukaryota > Metazoa > Chordata > Aves > Passeriformes > Petroicidae > Eopsaltria > Eopsaltria australis. Next base: position 1,271 of record JAVTVJ010004815.1, on the reverse strand, counting down.
AAAGTGTCCCTTTTCTTTGAGAAAGAGAAGTCTGCCCCCCAGTTTCTTGATGTCAGTTTGGAGGAGGGTTTTGGCCCTGCAAGGGCAGCCAGGGTCCTTGTCGGTGGCAGCTTGGGTCTGCGAGGAATCTTGATCCATACGGAATTTCAGGAGGCAGTAGGGAGCAGATTGCCTTAGGGCCGGGATACAAAAAGTGTCCGTTTCCTCTGAGAAGGAGAACTCTGCCCCCCAGTTTCTTGATGTTAGTTTGGAGGAGGGTTTTGGCCCTACAAATTCAACCATAGTCCTAGTTCATGGGATCTTTCCTCAGCGAGGTATCTTGATCCATACAGAATTTCAGGAGGCAGCAGGAAGCACAGTGACTTAGGGCCGAGTAACAGAAAGTGTCCCTTTTTCTTTCAGAAAGAGAACTCTGCCCACCACTTTCTTGATGTCAGTTTGGAGGAGGGTTTTAGCCCTGCAATGGCAGCCTGGGTCCCTGTTGGTTTCCGCTTGGGTCTGCGAGGAATCTTAATCCATACGAATTTTCAGGAGGCAGGAGGGAGCACAGTGCCTTAGGGCCGAGAAACAAAAATGTCCCTTTTCTCTGAGAACGAGAACTCTGCCCCCCAGTTTCTTGATGTCAGTTTGGAGGAGGGTTTTGGCCCTGCAAGGGCAGCCAGGGCTCTTTATTGTTGCACCTTTAATCTGCGAGGAATTTGGATCCATACAAATTTTCAGGAGGCAACAGGGAGCAGAGTGCCTTAGGGCCGGGACCCAAATTGTCCCCTTTTTCTCCGAGAAAGAGAACTCTGTCCCCAGTTTCTTGATGTCAGTTTGGAGGAGGGTTTTGGCCCTGCAATGGCAGCCAGGGTCCTTGTCGGTGGCAGCTTGGGTCTGTGAGGGATCTTGCTCCATGCGGAATTTGAAGAGGCGGCAGTCGACTCCCAGACAGGGGGCCTGCGATACAAATGATGGCACTTTTCCACGTGAAAGAAAACTTAGGCCCCAGATTCATGATGTCGGTTTGGTGGAGGGTTTTAGCCCTACAAATGCAACCAGAGTCCTGGTTGATGGCAGCTTGCGTCAGCGAATAATCTTGATCCATACGGAATTTCAGGAGGCAGCAGTGAGCAGAGTGCCTTAGGGCCGAGAAACCAAAAGTGTCCCTTTTCTCTGAGAAAGAGAACTCTGCCCCCCAGTTTCTTGATGTCAGTTTGGAGGAGGGTGTTTAGCCCTGCAAAGGCAGCCAGGGTCCTTGTTGGTGGCAGCTTGGGTCTGCGAGGAATCTT
>JAVTVJ010004812.1:0-14010 GCA_034509425.1 Eopsaltria australis | reverse complement strand
AAGGACCCTGGCTGCCCTTGCAGGGCCAAAACCCTCCTCCAAACTGACATAAAGAAACTGCGGGGCAGAGTTCTCTTTCTCAGAGAAAAGGGACACTTTTTGTGTCCCGGCCCTAAGACACTCTGCTCCCAAACGCCACCTGAAATGCCACACGGATCGAGATCCTTCCCAGACCCAAGCTGCCATCAACTAGAACTCTGGCTGCAAATGTAGGGCTAAATGCCTCCTAAAAACTGGCATCATGCATCTGGGGGACTGAGTTTTCTTTCACATGGAAAAGCGCCATCGTTTTTTTGGAGGCCCCGTGTCTGGGAGTTGACAGCCGCTTGCGGAAATTCCGCAGAGATTAAGATTCCTCGCAGACCCAAGCTGCCACCTGCAAGGACCCTGGCTGCCCTTGCAGGGCCAAAACCCTCCTCCAAACTGACATCAAGAAAGTGGGGGGCAGAGTTCTCTTTCTCAGAGAAAAGGGACACTTTTTGTGTCCCGGCCCTAAGGCACTCTGCTCCCGGACGCCACCTGAAATTCCGTATGGATCAAGATTATTCGCTGACGCAAGCTGCCATCAACCAGGACTCTGGTTGAATTTGTAGGGCTAAAACCCTCCACCAAACAGACATCATGAATCTGGGGGCGTAAGTTTTCTTTCACGTGGAATAGTGCCATCATTTGTATCGTAGGCTCCCTGTCAGGGAGTAATCTGCCGCCTCTACAAATTCCACATGGAGCAAGATCCCTCACAGACCCAAGCTGCCACCGACGAGGATCCTGGCTGCCCTTGTAGAGCCAAAACCGTCCTCCAAACTGACATCAAGAAACTGGGGGGCAGAGTTCTCTTTCTCAGAGAAAAGGAACTTTTTGTGTCCCGGCCCTAAGGCACTCTGCCCCCTGCTGCCTCCTGAAAATTCGTATGGATCAAGATTCCTCGCAGACCCAAGGTACCACAATAAAGAGCCCTGGCTGCACTTGCAGGGCCAAAACCCTCCTCAAAACTGACACCAAGAAACTGGGGGGCAGAGTTCTCTTTCTCAGAGGAAAGGGACCCTTTTTTTTTCTCGGCCCTAAGGCACTGTGCTTCCTGCTGCCTCCTGAAATTCCGTATAGGAATCAAGATTCCTCGCAGACGCCAAGCTGCCACCCGGACAAGGACCCTGGCTGCAATTGTAGGGGGATAAATGCCTGGCCTAAAAACTGGCATCTATGGATCTGGGGGACTGAGTTTTCTTTCACGCGGAAAAGCGCCATCGTTTGTATCGGAGGCCCCACGTCTGGGAGTTGACAGCCGCTTGCGGAAATTCTGCACAGATTAAGATTCCTCGCAGACCCAAGCTGTCACCAAAAGGGACACTGGCTGCCCTTGCAGGGCCAAAACCCTCCTCCAAACTGACATCAAGAAACTGGGGGGCAGAGTTCTCTTCACAGAGAAAACCGACACTTTTTGTGTCCTAGCTCTAAGGCACTGTGCTCCGGGACGCAACCTGAAATGCCACACGGATAAGGATCCTTCCCAGACCCAAGCTGCCATCAACTAGAGCTCCGGCTGCCAATTGTAGGCTAAATGCCTCCTAAAAACTGGCATCATGCGCATCTGGGGGACTGAAGTTTTTCTTTCACATGGAAATGTGCCATTGTTTGCATCGAAGGCCACATATCTGGGAGTTGACTGCCTCATGCTGAAATTCCGCACAGATTAAGATTCCTCGCAGACCCAAGATGCCCGCAACAAGGACCCTGGCTGCCCTTGCAGGGCCAAAACCCTCCTCCAAACTGACATCAAGAAACTGGGGGGCAGAGTTCTCTTTCTCAGAGAAAAGGGACACTTTTTGTGTCCCGGCCCTAAGGCCCTCTGCTCCCGGACGCCACCTGAAATGCCACACAGATCAAGCTCCTTCCCACAAACAAGCTGCCATCAACTAAATCTCTGGCTGAAATTGTAGGGATAAATGCCTCCTAAAAACTGGCATCATGGATCTGGGGGACTGAGTTTTCTTTCACATGGAAAAGCGCCATTGTTTGTATCGAAGGTCCCATGTCTAGGAGTTGACTGCCGCATGCTGAAATTACGCATGGATTAAGATTCCTCGCAGACCCAAGCTGCCACCGACTAGGACCCTGGCTGCCCTTGCAGGGCCAAAACCCTCCTCCAAACTGACATCAAGAAAGTGGGGGGCAGAGTTCTCTTTCTCAGAGAAAAGGGACACTTTTGTTTCTCGGCCGTAAGGCACTGTGCTCCCTGCTTCCTCCTGAGAATCTGTATGGATCAAGATTCCTCGCAGACCCAAGCTGCCATCAACTAGAACTCTGGCTGCAATTGTAGGGCTAAATGCCTCCTAAAAACTGGCATCATGGATCTGGGGGACTGAGTTTTCTTTCACGTGGAAAAGCGCCATCCTTTGTATCGGAGGCCCCACGTCTGGGAGTTGACAGCCGCTTGCGGAAATTCTGCTCAGATTAAGATTCCTCGCAGACCCAAGCTGTCACCAAAAGGGACACTGACTGCCCTTGCAGGGCCAAAACCCTCCTCCAAACTGACATCAAGAAACTGGGGGGCAGAGCTCTCTTTCTCAGAGAAAACGGACACTTTTTGTATACCGGCCCTAAGGCACTCTGCTCCCTGCTGCCTCCTGAAAATTCTTATGGATCAAGATTCCTCGCAGACCCAAGGTGCCACAATAAAGAGCCCTGGCTGCCCTTGCAGGGCCAAAACCCTCCTCCAAACTGACATCAAGAAACTGGGGGGCAGAGTTCTCTTTCTCAGAGAAAAGGGACACTTTTTGAGTCCCGGCTCTAAGGCACTGTGCTCCCGGAGGCCACCTGAAATTGCACACGGATAAAGATCCTTCCCAGACCCAAGCTGCCATCAACTACAACTCTGGCTGCAATTGTAGGGCTAAATGCCTCCTAAAAACTGGCATCATGGATCTGGGGAACTGAGTTTTCTTTCACATGGAAAAGTGCCATTGTTTGTATCGAAGGCCACATATCTGGGAGTCGACAGCCGCATGCTGAAATTCCGCATGGATTAAGATTCCTCGCAGACCCAAGCTGCCACCAACAATGACACCGACTGCCCTTGCAGGGCCAAAACCCTCCTCCAAACTGACATCAAGAAACTGGGGGGCAGAGTTCTCTTTCTCAGAGAAAAGGAACTTTTTGTGTCCCGGCCCTAAGGCACTCTGCTCCCTGCTGCCTCCTAAAAATTTGTATGGATCAAGATTCCTCGCAAACCCAATGTACCACAATAAAGAGCCCTGGCTGCCCTTGCAGGGCCAAAACACTCCTCCAATCTGACATCAAGAAACTGGGGGGCAGAGTTCTCGTTCTCAGAGGAAAGGGACACTTTTTGTGTCTCGGCCCTAAGGCACTGTGCTTCCTGCTGCCTCCTGAAATTCCGTATGGATCAAGATTCCTCGCAGACCCAAGCTGCCACGGACAAGGACCCTGGCTGCCCTTGTAGGGCTAAATGCCTCCTAAAAACTGGCATCATGGATCTGGGGGACTGAGTTTTCTTTCACGCGGAAAAGCACCATCGTTTGTATCGGAGGCCCCACGTCTGGGAGTTGACAGCCTCTTGCGGAAATTCTGCACAGATTAAGATTCCTCGCAGACCCAAGCTGTCACCAAAAGGGACACTGACTGCCCTTGCAGGGCCAAAACCCTCCTCCAAACTGACATCAAGAAACTGGGGGGCAGAGTTCTCTTTCTCAGAGAAAATGGGCGCTTTTTGTGTCCCAGCCCTAACGCACTGTGATCCCAGACGCCACCTGAAATGCCGCATGGATCAAGACCCTTCCCAGACCCAAGCTGCCATCAACTAAAACTCTGGCTGCAATTGTAGGGCTAAATGCCTCCTAAAAACTGGAATCATGCATCTGGGGGACTGAGTTTTCTTTCACATGGAAAAGCGCCATTGTTTGTATCGAAGGCCACATATCTGGGAGTTGAGAGCTGCATGCTGAAATTCCGCATGGATTAAGATTCCTCGCAGACCCAAGCTGCCACCAACAAGGACCCTGGCTGCCCTTGCAGGGCCAAAACCCTCCTCCAAACTGACATCAAGAAAGTGGGGCGCAGAGTTCTCTTTCTCAGAGAAAAGGGACACTTTTGTGTCCCGGCCCTAAGGCACTGTGCACCCGGATGCCTCCTGAAATTCCGCATGGATTAAGATTCCTCGCAGACCCAAGCTGCCACCGACAAGGACCCTGGCTGCCCTTGCAGGGCCAAAACCCTCCTCCAAACTGACATCAAGAAACTGGGGGGCAGAGTTCTCTTTCTCAGAGGAAAGGGACACTTTTTGTTTCTCGTCCCTAAGGCACTGTGCTCCCTGCTGCCTCTTCAAATTCCGTATGGATCAAGATTCCTCGCAGACCAAGCTGCCACCGACAAGGACCCTGGCTGCCCTTGCAGGGCCAAAACCCTCCTCCAAACTGACATAAAGAAACTGCGGGGCAGAGTTCTCTTTCTCAGAGAAAAGGGACACTTTTTGTGTCCCGGCCCTAAGACACTCTGCTCCCAAACGCCACCTGAAATGCCACACGGATCGAGATCCTTCCCAGACCCAAGCTGCCATCAACTAGAACTCTGGCTGCAAATGTAGGGCTAAATGCCTCCTAAAAACTGGCATCATGCATCTGGGGGACTGAGTTTTCTTTCACATGGAAAAGCGCCATCGTTTTTTTGGAGGCCCCGTGTCTGGGAGTTGACAGCCGCTTGCGGAAATTCCGCAGAGATTAAGATTCCTCGCAGACCCAAGCTGCCACCTGCAAGGACCCTGGCTGCCCTTGCAGGGCCAAAACCCTCCTCCAAACTGACATCAAGAAAGTGGGGGGCAGAGTTCTCTTTCTCAGAGAAAAGGGACACTTTTTGTGTCCCGGCCCTAAGGCACTCTGCTCCCGGACGCCACCTGAAATTCCGTATGGATCAAGATTATTCGCTGACGCAAGCTGCCATCAACCAGGACTCTGGTTGAATTTGTAGGGCTAAAACCCTCCACCAAACAGACATCATGAATCTGGGGGCGTAAGTTTTCTTTCACGTGGAATAGTGCCATCATTTGTATCGTAGGCTCCCTGTCAGGGAGTAATCTGCCGCCTCTACAAATTCCACATGGAGCAAGATCCCTCACAGACCCAAGCTGCCACCGACGAGGATCCTGGCTGCCCTTGTAGAGCCAAAACCGTCCTCCAAACTGACATCAAGAAACTGGGGGGCAGAGTTCTCTTTCTCAGAGAAAAGGAACTTTTTGTGTCCCGGCCCTAAGGCACTCTGCCCCCTGCTGCCTCCTGGAAATTCGTATGGATCAAGATTCCTCGCAGACCCAAGGTACCACAATAAAGAGCCCTGGCTGCACTTGCAGGGCCAAAACCCTCCTCAAAACTGACACCAAGAAACTGGGGGGCAGAGTTCTCTTTCTCAGAGGAAAGGGACCCTTTTTTTTTCTCGGCCCTAAGGCACTGTGCTTCCTGCTGCCTCCTGAAATTCCGTATGGATCAAGATTCCTCGCAGACCCAAGCTGCCACCGACAAGGACCCTGGCTGCAATTGTAGGGATAAATGCCTCCTAAAAACTGGCATCATGGATCTGGGGGACTGAGTTTTCTTTCACGCGGAAAAGCGCCATCGTTTGTATCGGAGGCCCCACGTCTGGGAGTTGACAGCCGCTTGCGGAAATTCTGCACAGATTAAGATTCCTCGCAGACCCAAGCTGTCACCAAAAGGGACACTGACTGCCCTTGCAGGGCCAAAAGCCTCCTCCAAACTGACATCAAGAAAATGGGGGGCATAGTTCTCTTTCACAAAGGAAAGGGACACTTTTTGTGTCCCGGCCCTAAGGCACTGTGCTCCCGGACGCCACCTGAAATGCCGCATGGATCAAGATCCTTCCCAGACCCAAGCTGCCATCAACTAAAACTCTGGCTGCAATTGTAGGGCTAAATGCCTCCTAAAAACTGGCTTCATGCATCTGGGGGACTGAGTTTTCTTTCACTTGGAAAAGCGCCATTGTTTGTATCGAGGGCCACATATCAGGGAGTTGACAGCCGCATGCTGAAATTCCGCATGGATTAAGATTCCTCGCAGACCCAAGCTGCCACCAACAAGGACCCCTGCTGCCCTTGCAGGGCCAAAACCCTCCTCCAAACTGACATCAAGAAAGTGGGGGGCAGAGTTCTCTTTCTAAGAGAAAAGGACACTTTTTTTGTCCCGGCCCTAAGGCACTCTGCTCCCGGATGCCTCCTGAAATCCCGTATGGATCAAGATTTCTCGAAGACCCAAGCTGCCACTGAGAAGGACCCTGGCTGCCCCTGCAGGGCCAAAACCCTCCTCCAAACTGACATCAAGAAACTGGGGAGCAAAGTTCTCTTTCTCAGAGAAAAGGGACACTTTTTTGCTTATCTCGCGCCTAAGGCACTCTGCTCCCTGCTGCCTCCTGAAATTCCGTATGGATCAAGATTCCTCGCAGACCCAAGCTTGGGTGCCACCGACAAAGACCCTTGGCTGCCCTTGCAGGGCCAAAACCTCCTCCAAACTGACATCAAGAGACTGGGGGGCAGAGTTCTCTTTCCCAGAGAAAAGGGACACTTTTTGTGTCCCAGCCCTAAGGCACTCTGCTCCCTGCTGCCTCCTGAAAATTCTTATGGATCAAGATCCCTCGCAGACCCAAGGTACCACAATAAGAGCCCTGGCTGCCCTTGCAGGACCAAAACCCTCCTCGAAACTGACGCCAAGAAACTGGGGGGCAGAGTTCTCTTTCTCAGAGAAAAGGGACACTTTTTGTGTCCCGGCCCTAAGGCCCTCTACTAGCGGACGCCACCTGAAATGCCACACGGATCAAGCTCCTTCCCACACACAAGCTGCCATCAACTAGAACTCTGGCTGCAATTGTAGGGCTAAATGCCTCCTAAAAACTGGCATCATGGATCTGGGGGACTGAGTTTTCTTTCACATGGAAATGCTCCCTTGTTTGCATCGAAGGCCCCATGTCTGGGAGTTGACTGCCGCATGCTGAAATTCCGCATGGATTAAGATTCCTCGCAGACCCAAGCTGCCACCGACAAGGACCCTGGCTGCCCTTGCAGGGCCAAAACCCGCCTCCAAACTGACATCAAGAAACTGGGGGGCAGAGTTCTCTTTCTCAGAGAAAAGGAACTTTTTGTGTCCCGCCCTAAGGCACTCTGCTCCCTGCTGCCTCCTAAAAATTTGTATGGATCAAGATTCCTCGCAAACCCAATGTACCACAATAAAGAGCCCTGGCTGCCCTTGCAGGGCCAAAACACTCCTCCAAATCTGACATCAAGAAAACTGGGGGGCAGAGTTCTCGTTCTCAGAGGAAAGGGACACTTTTTGTTTCTCGGCCCTAAGGCACTGTGCTTCCTGCTGCCTCCTGAAATTCCGTATGGATCAAGATTCCTGCAGACCCAAGCTGCCACGACAAGGACCCTGGCTGCCATTGTAGGGCTAAATGCCTCCTAAAAACTGGCATCATGGATCTGGGGGACTGAGTTTTCTTTCACGTGGAAAAGCGCCATCGTTTGTATCGAAGGCCCCATGTCTGGGAGTTGACAGCCCATGCTGAAATTCCGCATGGATTAAGATTCCTCGCAGACCCAAGCTGCCACCGACAAGGACCCTCGCTGCCCTTGCAGGGCCAAAACCCTCCTCCAAACTGATATCAAGAAACTGGGGGGCAGAGTTCTCTTTCTCAGAGAAAAGGGACACTTTTTGTGTCCCGGCCCTAAGGCACTCTGCTCCCAGACGCTACCTGAAATGCCGCATGGATCAAGATCCTTCCCAGACCCAAGCTGCCATCAACTAGAACTCTGGCTGCAATTGTAGGGCTAAATGCCTCCTAAAAACTGGCATCATGGATCTGGGGGGACTGAGTTTTCTTTCACATGGAAAAGCGCCATTGTTTGTATCGAAGGCCACATATCTGGGAGTTGACAGCCGCATGCTGAAATTCGCATGGATTAAGATTCCTCGCAGACCCAAGCTGCCACCGACAAGGACCCTGGCTGCCCTTGCAGGGCCAAAACCCTCCTCCAAACTGACATCAAGAAAGTGGGGGGCAGAGTTCTCTTTCTCAGAGAAAAGGGACACTTTTTGTGTCCCGGCCCTAAGGCCCTCTGCTCCCGGACGCCACCTTAAAAGCCACACAGATCAAGCTTCTTCCCACAAACAAGCTGCCATCAACTAAATCTCTGGCTGAAATTGTAGGGCTAAAACCCTCCACCAAACAGACATCATGAATCTGGGGGCCTAAGTTTTCTTTCATGTGGATAAGTGCCATCATTTGTATCGTAGGCCCCCTGTCAGGGAGTAATCTGCCGCCTCAACAAATTCCACATGAAGCAAGATCCCTCACAGACCCAAGCTGCCACCAACGAGGATCCTGGCTGCACTTGTAGAGCCAAAACCGTCCTCCAAACTGACATCAAGAAACTGGGTGGCAGAGATCTCTTTCTCAGAGAAAAGGAACTTTTTGTGTCCCGGCCCTAAGGCACTCTGCTCCCGGCTGCCTCCTGAAAATTCGTATGGATCAAGATCCCTCGCAGACCCAAAGTACCACAATAAAGAGCCCTGGCTGCCCTTGCAGGGCCAAAACCCTCCTCCAAACTGACATCAAGAAACTGGGGGGCAGAGTTCTCTTTCTCAGAGAAAAGGGACACTTTTTGTTTCTCGGCCCTAAAGCACTGTGCTTCCTGCTGCCTCCTGAATTTCCGTATGGATTAAGATTCCTCGCAGACCCAAGCTGCCACGGACAAGGACCCTGGCTGCAATTGTAGGGATAAATGCCTCCTAAAAACTGGCATCATGGATCTGGGGGACTGAGTTTTCTTTCACGCGGAAAAGCGCCATCCTTTGTATCGGAGGCCCCACGTCTGGGAGTTGACAGCCGCTTGCGGAAATTCTGCACAGATTAAGATTCCTCGCAGACCCAAGCTGTCACCAAAAGGGACACTGACTGCCCTTGCAGGGCCAAAACCCTCCTCCAAACTGACATCAAGAAACTGGGGGGCAGAGTTCTCTTTCACAAAGAAAAGGGACACTTTTTGTGTCCCGGCCCTAAGGCACTGTGCTCCCGGACGCCACCTGAAATGCCGCATGGATCAAGATCCTTCCCAGACCCAAGCTGCCATCAACTAAAAATCTGGCTGCAATTGTAGGGCTAAATGCCTCCTAAAAACTGGCATCATGCATCTGGGGGACTGAGTTTTCTTTCACATGGAAAAGCGCCATTGTTTGTATCGAAGGCCACATATCTGGGAGTTGAGAGCTGCATGCTGAAATTCCGCATGGATTAAGATTCCTCGCAGACCCAAGCTGCCACCAACAAGGACCCTGGCTGCCCTTGCAGGGCCAAAACCCGCCTCCAAACTGACATCAAGAAAGTGGGGGGCAGAGTTCTCTTTCTCAGAGAAAAGGACAATTTTTTTGTCGTGGCCCTAAGGCACTCTGCTACCAGACGCCACGTCAATTTCCGTATGGATCAAGATTTTTCGTTGACGCAAGATGCCATCAACCAGGAATCTGGTTGCATTTGTAGGGCTAAAACCCTCCACCAAACTGACATCATGAATCTGGGGGCCTAAGATTTCTTTCTCTACGTGAAATGTGTGCCATTGTATCACGCAGGAGTCGACTGTCAAATTCCGCATGAGCAAGATCCCCACAGACCCAAGCTGCTGCCACCGACTAGGACCCTGGATGGGCCTCTTGAGGGCCAAAACCCTCCAAACTGGACATCAAGAAACTGGGGGGCAGAGCCTCTTTCTCAGAGAAAGGACACTTTTAGTCCCGCCCCCATAAGCACTGTGTATGCTTCCTGCTGCCTTAAACCTCCAGAGGATCAAGATTCCTCAAAGAGACACAGGCTGCCACCGACAAGGACCCTGGCTGCCCTTGCAGGGCCAAAACCCTCCTCCAAACTGTCATCAAGAAACTGGAGGGCAGAGTTCTCTTTCTCAGAGAAAAGGGCCACTTTTTGTGTCCAGGCCCTAAGGCACTGTGCTCCCAGACGCGACCTGAAATGCCACATGGATCAAGATCCTTCCCAGACCCAATCTGCCATCACCTAAAACTCTGGCTGCAAATGTAGGGCTAAATGCCTCCTAAAATCTGTCATCATGGATCTGGGGGTCTGAGTTTTCTTTCACATGGAAAAGCGCCATTTTTTGTATCGAAGGCCACATATCTGGGAGGTAACAGCCGCATGTTGAAATTCCGCATGGATTAAGATTCCTCGCAGACCCAAGCTGCCACCAACAAGGACCCTGGCTGCCCTTGCAGGGCCATCAAGAAACTGGGGGGCAGAGTTCTCTTTCTCAGAGGAAAGGGACCCTTTTTTTTTCTCGGCCCTATGGCACTGTGCTCCCTGCTGCCTCCATAAATTCCCTATGCATAAAGATCCCTCGGAGACCCAAGCTGCCACCGACAAGGCCTGGCTGCAATGTAGGATAAATGCCTCCTAAAAACTGGCATCATGGATCTGGGGGACTGAGTTTTCTTTTCACGCGGTAAAAGCGCCATCGTTTGTATCGGAGGCCCCACGTCCTGGGGAGTTGACAGGCCGCTTGCGGAAATTCCTGCACAGATTAAGATTCCCTGCGCAGACCCAGCTGTCACCAATAAAGGACAAACTGGCCTGCTTGCAGGGCCAAAACCCTCCTCCAAACTGACATCAAGAAACTGGGGGGCAGAGTTCTCTTTCTCAGAGAAAAGGGACACTTTTTGTTTCTCGGCCCTAAAGCACTGTGCTTCCTGCTGCCTCCTGAATTTCCGTATGGATTAAGATTCCTCGCAGACCCAAGCTGCCACGGACAAGGACCCTGGCTGCAATTGTAGGGATAAATGCCTCCTAAAAACTGGCATCATGGATCTGGGGGACTGAGTTTTCTTTCACGCGGAAAAGCGCCATCGTTTGTATCGGAGGCCCCACGTCTGGGAGTTGACAGCCGCTTGCGGAAATTCCGCACAGATTAAGATTCCTCGCAGACCCAAGCTGTCACCAAAACGGACACTGACTGCCCTTGCAGGGCCAAAACCCTCCTCCAAACTGACATCAAGAAAATGGGGGGCATAGTTCTCTTTCACAAAGAAAAGGGACACTTTTTGTGTCCCGGCCCTAAGACACTGTGCTCCCAGACGCCACCTGAAATGCCGCATGGATCAAGATCCTTCCCAGACCCAAGCTGCCATCAACTAAAACTCTGGCTGCAATTGTAGGGCTAAATGCCTCCTAAAAACTGGCATCATGCATCTGGGGGACTGAGTTTTCTTTCACATGGAAAAGCGCTATTGTTTGTATCGAAGGCCACATATCTGGGAGTTGAGAGCTGCATGCTGAAATTCCGCATGGATTAAGATTCCTCGCAGACCCAAGCTGCCACCGAGAAGGACCCTGGCTGCCCTTGCAGGGCCAAAACCCGCCTCCAAACTGACATCAAGAAAGTGGGGGGCAGAGTTCTCTTTCTCAGAGAAAAGGACAATTTTTTTGTCGTGGCCCTAAGGCACTCTGCTACCAGACGCCACGTCAATTTCCGTATGGATCAAGATTTTTCGTTGACGCAAGATGCCATCAACCAGGAATCTGGTTGCATTTGTAGGGCTAAAACCCTCCACCAAACTGACATCATGAATCTGGGGGCCTAAGTTTTCTTTCACGTGGAAATGTGCCATCATTTGTATCGCAGGCCCCCTGTCTGGGAGTCGACTGCCGCCTCTTCAAATTCCGCATGGAGCAAGATCCCTCACAGACCCAAGCTGCCACCGACAAGGACCCTGGCTGCCCTTGGAGGGCCAAAACCCTCCTCCAAACTGACATCAAGAAACTGGGGGGCAGAGTTCTCTTTCTCAGAGAAAAGGGACACTTTTTTGTGTCCCGGCCCTAAGGCACTGGACTCCCTGCTTCCTCCTGAGAATCCGTATGGATCAAGATTCCTCGCAGACCCAAGCTGCCACCGACAAGGACCCTGGCTGCCCTTGCAGGGCCAAAACCCTCCTCCAAACTGTCATCAAGAAACTGGAGGGCAGAGTTCTCTTTCTCAGAGAAAAGGGCCACTTTTTGTGTCCAGGCCCTAAGGCACTGTGCTCCCAGACGCGACCTGAAATGCCACATGGATCAAGATCCTTCCCAGACCCAATCTGCCATCACCTAAAACTCTGGCTGCAAATGTAGGGCTAAATGCCTCCTAAAATCTGTCATCATGGATCTGGGGGTCTGAGTTTTCTTTCACATGGAAAAGCGCAATTTTTTGTATCGAAGGCCACATATCTGGGAGGTAACAGCCGCATGTTGAAATTCCGCATGGATTAAGAGATCCTCGCAGACCCAAGCTGCCACCAACAAGGACCCTGGCTGCCCTTGCAGGGCCATCAAGAAACTGGGGGGCAGAGTTCTCTTTCTCAGAGGAAAGGGACCCTTTTTTTTCTCGGCCCTATGGCACTGTGCCCCCTGCTGCCTCCATAAATTCCCTATGCATAAAGATCCCTCGGAGACCCAAGCTGCCACCGACAAGGATCCGGGCTGCCCTTGCAGGGATAAATGCCTTCTAAAAAACTGCATCATGGATCTGGGGACTGAGTTTTCTTTTCACGCGGAAAAGCGCCATCGTTTGTATCGGGAGTCCCCACGTCTGGGATTGACAGCCGCTTGCGGTAATTCTGCACAGATTAAGATTCCTCGCAGACCCAAGCTGTCACCCAAAAGGAACAACTGGCTGCCCTTGCAGGCCAAAACCCTCCTCCAACTGACATCAAGAAACTGGGGGGCAGAGTTCTCTCTTCTTCAAGAGAAAAGGGACACTTTTTGTTTCTCGGCCCTAAAGCACTGTGCTTCCTGCTGCCTCCTGAATTTCCGTATGGATTAAGATTCCTCGCAGACCCAAGCTGCCACGGACAAGGACCCTGGCTGCAATTGTAGGGATAAATGCCTCCTAAAAACTGGCATCATGGATCTGGGGGACTGAGTTTTCTTTCACGCGGAAAAGCGCCATCCTTTGTATCGGAGGCCCCACGTCTGGGAGTTGACAGCCGCTTGCGGAAATTCTGCACAGATTAAGATTCCTCGCAGACCCAAGCTGTCACCAAAAGGGACACTGACTGCCCTTGCAGGGCCAAAACCCTCCTCCAAACTGACATCAAGAAACTGGGGGGCAGAGTTCTCTTTCACAAAGAAAAGGGACACTTTTTGTGTCCCGGCCCTAAGGCACTGTGCTCCCGGACGCCACCTGAAATGCCGCATGGATCAAGATCCTTCCCAGACCCAAGCTGCCATCAACTAAAAATCTGGCTGCAATTGTAGGGCTAAATGCCTCCTAAAAACTGGCATCATGCATCTGGGGGACTGAGTTTTCTTTCACATGGAAAAGCGCCATTGTTTGTATCGAAGGCCACATATCTGGGAGTTGAGAGCTGCATGCTGAAATTCCGCATGGATTAAGATTCCTCGCAGACCCAAGCTGCCACCAACAAGGACCCTGGCTGCCCTTGCAGGGCCAAAACCCGCCTCCAAACTGACATCAAGAAAGTGGGGGGCAGAGTTCTCTTTCTCAGAGAAAAGGACAATTTTTTTGTCGTGGCCCTAAGGCACTCTGCTACCAGACGCCACGTCAATTTCCGTATGGATCAAGATTTTTCGTTGACGCAAGATGCCATCAACCAGGAATCTGGTTGCATTTGTAGGGCTAAAACCCTCCACCAAACTGACATCATGAATCTGGGGGCCTCAGATTTCTTTCACGTGGAAATGTGCCATCATTTGTATCGTAGGCCCCATGTCAGGGAGTCGACTGCCGCCTCTTCAAATTCCGCATGAGAGCAAGATCCTCACAGACCCAAGCTTGCCCACCGACTAGGACCCTGGCTGCCCTTGGAGGGCCAAAACCCTCCTCCAAACTGACATGTCAAGAAAACTGGGGGGCAGAAGCTCTCTTTCTCAGAGAAAAGGACACTTTTTGTTGTCCCGGCCCTAAGGCCACTGTGCTTCCTGCTGCCTCCTGAAATTCCGTATGGG
>JAVTVJ010004810.1:0-17157 GCA_034509425.1 Eopsaltria australis | reverse complement strand
CCAAAATTCCCGATTTTCCTGCGCTTTCCCTAAGGAATTTTGGGAATGAAATCTCGGGAATGTGGGCAGGAGATCCTGGGGATTTTGGGATAAAATTCCCGAGGATTTGGGTCTCAGAATTCCTTGGAAGGAGCCAAAATCGCTGCTAAAACCCCTCCTAAATCCGAAATTCCAACCCAAAATTCCCGATTTTCCTGCGCTTTCCCTAAGGAATTTTGGGAATGAAATCTCGGGAATGTGGGCAGGAGATCCTGGGGATTTTGGGATAAAATTCCCGAGGATTTGGGTCTCAGAATTCCTTGGAAGGAGCCAAAATCGCTGCTAAAACCCCTCCTAAATCCGAAATTCCAACCCAAAATTCCCGATTTTCCTGCGCTTTCCCTAAGGAATTTTGGGAATGAAATCTCGGGAATGTGGGCAGGAGATCCTGGGGATTTTGGGATAAAATTCCCAAGGATTTGGGTCTTGGAATTCCTTGGAAGGAGCTGAAATCGCCGCTAAAACCCCTCCTAAATCCGAAATTCCACCCCAAAATTCCCGATTTTCCTGCGCTTTCCCTAAGGAATTTTGGGAATGAAATCTCGGGAATGTGGGCAGGAGATCCCGGGGATTTTGGGATAAAATTCCCAAGGATTTGGGTCTCAGAATTCCTTGGAAGGAGCCAAAATTGCTGCTAAAACCCCTCCTAAATCCGCAATTCCAGCCCAAAATTCCCGATTTTCCTGCGCTTTCCCTAAGGAATTTTGGGAATGAAATCTTGGGAATGTGGGCAGGAGATCCTGGGGATTTTGAGATAAAATTCCCAAGGATTTTGGCCATAAAATCCCGGGAATCTCAAGCCAAAATTCCCGAGGATTTTGGCCCCAATTTCCGGGAATTTCAAATGAATGAAACCCAAAAATTCCCGGGAATTTCGACCGGGAATTTTCGGGAATCTCAGGCCCAAATTCCCGAGGATTTTTGCCGTGAATTCCTGGGAATTTCAGTGCGAATCCCACGGATTTTAAGGAGAAAAATCCGGGAATTTCAACCATAAAATCCCATTAAATTCTCCCAAAAAATCCAAGGAATTTTGATTCTAAATTCCAAGAAATTCCAGCCTTAAATTCCCAGGAATTTTAGCCAGGATTTGGGAACCCTGGGGACACCAATCCCAAGGACTTGGGGACATCCAGGACTCCAATCCCAAGGATTTTGGGGACATCCAGGATTTGGGGACCCTGGGGACACCAATCCCAAGGATTTGGGGACACTCAGGACTCCAATCCCAAAATTTCAGGACCCTGGGGACACCAATCCCAAGGATTTGGGGACCCTGGGGACACCAATCCCAAAATTTGGGGACATCCAGGACTCCCAATCCCAAAGATTTTGGGGTATCCAGGATTTGGGGACCCTGGGGACATCAATCCCAAAGATTTTGGGGACATCCAGGATTTGGGGACACCGAGGACATCGATCTCGAGGATTTGGGGACATCCAGGACTCCAATTCCAAGGATTTGGGGACGCTGGGGACACCAATCCCAAGGATTTTGGGGGATCCAGGATTTGGGGACACCAATCCCAAAATTTGGGGACATCCAGGACTCCAAGCCCAAAACTTCAGGACCCTGGGGACACCAATCCCAAGGATTTTGGGATATCCAGGATTTGGGGACCCTGGGGACACCAATCCCAAGGATTTTGGGACCCTGGGGACACCAATCCCAAGGATTTGGGGACATCCAGGATTTGGGGACCCTGGGGACACCAATCCCAAGGATTTTGGGAGCCTGGGGACACCAATCCCAAGGATTTGGGAACTCCAGGACACCAATCCCAAAATTTCAGGACCCTGAGGACACCAATCCCAAAATTTGGGGACACTCAGGACTCCAACTCCAAAGATTTTGGGGGATCCAGGATTTGGGGACATCCAGGACACCAATCCCAAGGATTTGGGGACCCTGGGGACATCAATCCCAAAGATTTTGGGGACATCCAGGACTCCAATCCCAAAATTTCGGGACCCTGCGGACACCAATCCCAAAGATTAGGGGACATCCAGGATTTGGGGACCCTGGGGACACCGATCCCAAAATTTGGGGACACTCAGGACTCCAACTCCAAAGATTTTGGGGGATCCAGGATTTGGGGACATCCAGGACACCAATCCCAAGGATTTGGGGACCCTGGGGACATCAATCCCAAAGATTTTGGGGACATCCAGGACTCCAATCCCAAAATTTCGGGACCCTGCGGACACCAATCCCAAAGATTAGGGGACATCCAGGATTTGGGGACCCTGGGGACACCGATCCCAAAATTTGGGGACACTCAGGACTCCAACTCCAAAGATTTTGGGGGATCCAGGATTTGGGGACATCCAGGACACCAATCCCAAGGATTTGGGGACCCTGGGGACATCAATCCCAAAGATTTTGGGGACATCCAGGACTCCAATCCCAAAATTTCGGGACCCTGCGGACACCAATCCCAAAGATTAGGGGACATCCAGGATTTGGGGACCCTGGGGACACCGATCCCAAAATTTGGGGACACTCAGGACTCCAACTCCAAAGATTTTGGGGGATCCAGGATTTGGGGACATCCAGGACACCAATCCCAAGGATTTGGGGACCCTGGGGACATCAATCCCAAAGATTTTGGGGACATCCAGGACTCCAATCCCAAAATTTCGGGACCCTGGGGACACCAATCCCAAGGATTTGGGGATATCCAGGATTTGGGGACCTGTGGGGACTCCAATCCCAAGGATTTGGGGACACTGAGGACATTGATCCCAAGGATTTTGGGGACATCCAGGATTTGGGGACACTCAGGACACCAATCCCAAGGATTTTGGGGACACTCAGGACTCCAATCCCAAAATTTAGGGACCCTGGGGACACCAATCCCAAAATTTGGGGACATCCAGGATTTAGGGACACCGAGGACATCGATCCCAAGGATTTGGGGACATCCAGGATTTGGGGACCCTGGGGACACCAATCCCAAAATTTGGGGACGTTTAGGACATCAATCCCAAAATTTCGGGACCCTGGGGACACCAATCCCAAGGATTTGGGGACACTCAGGACTCCAATCCCAAAGATTTTGGGACCCTGGGGACACCAATCCCAAGGATTTGGGGACACCGAGGACATCGATCCCAAGGATTTGGGGACACTCAGGACTCCAATCCCAAAATTTGGGGGGACACCAATCCCAAGGATTTTGGGGACATCCAGGATTTAGGGACCTTGGGGACACCAATCCCAAGGATTTTGGGACCCTGGGGACATCGATCCCAAGGATTTGGGGACATCCAGGATTTGGGGACCCTGGGGACATCGATCCCAAGGACTTGGGGACATCCATGAACACGATCCCCATTTTTCCCGGAGGTGACCCCTGGGTGACCCCGGGAATGACCCCAAGGGCACGACCCCGGTGACGAGGACGGGGTGGCACCGGTGACACTGTCACAGTTTGGGGGTGACACTGTCACAGTTTGGGGTGACACCACCGGAGTTTGGGGACCCCACGGTGACACTGCCACAGTTTGGGGGGGTCACAATGTCACCATCAGAGCCTGAGGGTGACACCACCGGAGTTTGGGGACCCCAGGGTGACACTGCCACAGTTTGGGGGGTCCCGGTGTCACCGTCACAACCTGGGGGTGACACTGTCACAGCCTGGGGGTGACACCACCGGAGTTTGGGGACCCCACGGTGACACCAGCACAGTTCGGGGGTCACAATGTCACTGTCACAGCCCAGGGGTGACACTGTCACAGTTTGGGGTGACACCACTGGAGTTTGGGGACCCCACGGTGACACTGCCACAGTTTGGGGGGGTCCCGGTGTCACTGTCACAGCCTGGGGGTGACACAGCCACAGTTTGGGGTGACACCACTGGAGTTTGGGGACCCCACGGTGACACTGTCACAGTTTGGGGGGTCACAATGTCACTGTCACAGCCTGGGGGTGACACAGGCCCAGCCTGGGGGTGACACAGTGACACTGTCACAGCTTTGGGGTCTCAATGTCACTGTCACAGTTTGGGGGTCCCAGTGTCACTGTCACAGCCTGGAGGTGACACAGCCACAATTTGGGGGGTCCCATGGTGACAACTGCCACAGTTTGGGGACCCCACAATGTCACTGTCACCATTTGGGGACCTCAATGTCACTGTCACAACTTGGGGACCCCAATGTCACTGTCACAGCCTGGGGGTGACACAGCCACAGTTTGGGGTGACACCACTGGAGTTTGGGGACCCCAGGGTGACACTGCCACAGTTTGGGGGCTCAATGTCCCTGTCACAGCCTGGGGGGTGACACAGTCACAATTTCGGGGTCCCACAGTGACACCACTGGAGTTTGGGGACCCCACGGTGACACTGTCACAGTCTGGGGGTCTCAACGTCCCCATCACAGCATGGAGGTGACACAGTGACACTGCCGCGATTTGGGGGTCCCAATGTCACCCTCAGAGCCTGGGGGTGACACAGCCACAGTTTGGGGGTGACAAAGTGACACTGCCACAATTTGGGGGGGACACAGTGACACTACTGGAATCTGGGGACCCCACGGTGACACTGCCACAGCTTTGGGGGTGACACTGCCACAACCTGGGGATCCCACAGTGTCACTGTCACAGCTTGGGGACACCACGGTGACACTGCCACAACTTTGGGAGTGACACAGACCCAGCCTGGGGGTCCCATGGGGACACTGCCACAGCTTTGGTGGTGACACCGTCACAATTTGGGGCTCCCAAAGTGACACTGCCACAATTTGGGTACCCCACGGTGACACTGCCACAGCCTGGGGGTGACACAGACCCAGCTTGGGGGTCCCATGGGGACACTGCCACAGCTTTGGGGGTGACACTGTCACAATTTGGGGACCCCAAAGTGACACTGCCACAGTTTGGGGGTCCCAATGTCACTGTCACAGCCCGGGGGTGACACAGGCCCAGCACGGTTGGGGACACAACCACGATCAGTGTGGGGGACCCGCAGTGACACTGCCACAATTTGGGGACCCCATGGTGACACCGCCACAATTTGGGGACCCCATGGGGACACTGCCACAATTTGGGGACCCCATGGGGACACTGCCACAGCCTGGGGGTGACACTGCCACAATTTGGGGGTCACACAGTGACACTGCCACAATTTGGGGACCCCATGGTGACACTGCCACAGCTTGGGAGTGACACAGACCCAGCCTGGGGGTCCCACAGTGACACTGCCACAGCTTGGGGGTGACACTGCCACAACCTGGGTGTCCCACAGTGACACTGTCACAGCCTGGGGGTGACACTGCCACAACCTGGGTGTCCCACAGTGACACTGCCACAATTTGGGGACACCACGGTGACACAGCCGCAGTTTAGGGGTCCCAATGTCACTGTCACAGCCTGGGGGTGACACAGACCCCAGCACGAGGGTCCCATGGGGACACTGCCACAGCTTTGAGGGTGACACTGCCACAGCTTTGGGGGTGACACTGCCACAGCCTGGGTGCCCCACGGGGACACCGCCACACTCTGGGGACCCCACAGTGACACTGCCACAACCTGAGGCTGCCACACACCCCAGCACCAATCTCCCACGGTGACACCGCCACAACCTGAGGGCCCTCGTGGTGACACCGCCACAACTCAGGGACCCCCAACACAACACGGGGGAGGGGGGGGTGACACAACCAGGCCGCACCCTCTCCCCTCACCGCCAACACCCCCCAAAAAACCCCCTCATTCCCCCCAAAAAAACCGCCTCACCCTCACCCCCTCAGCCCCACAAGCACCTACTTGCTCTGGGGATTCACATTCTGCAACATCCCGGCGGTGGCTCCGTGCGCGGCCCGCGGGCCTTCGTCTCCTTCTCCACCTTCTCCTCCTCCTCCTCCTCCCGCCGTCTCCTCCGACGAGCCCCCCACTTTGCCCGGCCCAACCTTCGCCCGGCGGGGGCCACCCCCAAAAAATCAAATTACTGAAGGCTCAAGCGCATCCCCGCCTCTCGGGGAGGGGGGTCTTGAAGGGAGCCCCCTCCCCTTTTTGGTTTCCCCCGTCAAGCGGCTCCGGGATCGCCGGTTCGCCCTCACATCCAAGGCGGGAAGGAGTGAGGGACGTGAGGGGGGGGGGGGGAGATGGGGCGAAAATGGCGGCGCTCTCTGAGGGGAGGGAGGGGGGGGGGTCCCGCTTTTAAAGCCTCACCGGACCCCCCGAACGCGGCGCGATCCGCTCGATACAACCCTGGCCGAGTCGCTGCGGGCCGCCGGCGGCCGAGGGCGGGCGGAGCGAGGCGAGGAGCCGCGGTCTGCGCGGAGGATGACGGCGGATACCGGCGGGAGGAGGAGGAGGCTCAGCGGCCGCGCTCCATCTTGGCTCGCTGAGGGGAAGGTGAGGGGAGGGAAGGGGGGGGGGGGGCGCGGGCGGGAGCTTGAGCGGGAGGAGAGGAGGGGAAAAAAAAAATAAAAAAAAATAAAAAAATAAAATCAAAGCAGCAGCAGCAGCCCAGGCGGAAGGCGGCCCCCTCGCCGCCGGTGGCCGCAGGCAGGGGTCGCTGCGGAGGCCGGGGAGGGTCCGGGGAGGGTCCCGGAGCCCTCCGGGACGGCGGAGGCGGGGGATGGAGCCGGGTTGGGGCCGCCCCCCTCGCGCGCCGGGCCCGACCCGCTCCGTCCCTTCGTCCCCGCGAAATGGCGCCGCTCGGCCTGCCCCCGCCCGCCCTTATATAGACGGCAGCCGCCTCGCCATTGGCCGCGCCGCCCGCTGACGTCACCCGACCGCCCCGCCCCGCCCCGTCGCGGCCTCATTGGGCGGAGGAACCCGCGGGGGGTGGCGGTGGTTGGTGGAGGGACACGTCAATCACACGCTGGGCTCTCCGCCCCTCCCGCCTTTCCGCTGGGCGCCTCACCGGACGCGCGCGGCACTCCGCGAGTTGATTGGGCGGGTGCGGCGCCCGCTGAGCGGTGATTGGCCGGCGGGTCACGCGGGGGGCGGGCGCAGCCGCTGATTGGCGGCGGCCGCTCCGAGGGTTGGGGGGGGGGGGGGGTGAAGGAGGAAGAAGGGGGTCCGTAGGCGCCATCTTGAATGGCGGCGGCGGCTGCCGCCGGACAATGAGCGCGGCCGCTCGGGGCCGCACCCGCCGCTTCCCCCGCCGCTCCTCGGCCTCACCGATCCCCGGGCTCGCTCCCCCGCCGGGCCTCACCCCCCTCGCGGCGCTCTCCCAGCCCTCAAACCGCTGCTCACCCCGCACCCCCCCCCACCCCCCCTCAGCCGCCACGCAGCGCGTCCCCCCCCGAGCCCCGCGGTGTCCGCGGGCGCTCGGGACGCTCCAGCCTTTCCCTGACCACGCGCGGGGGGCGACAACCCCCACGGACACGCCGCTTCCAGCCCCGCTTCGAGCCCAAAAACGCCGCTTTTTCCCCACCTCAACCCCCCCCCCCATCCCATCCCTAAGGGAGCCCGCGAACCCCCTCAGAGCCCTCATCACCGCGCCTCCCCTCAGGGACCCCCCGGCCATTTTCCCCGTGAAGGGATCGCGTCCTCCCTCGATTCCCTACCCCCCCCCCCACCATCCCCCGCTGCACGGGGCTCGGGAGGACACGGGTGGCTCCGTGTGGCGTCCAGCCTTTCCCTTCCCCCCCCTCCTCTTCCCGCTGTATCCCACCCCTCCTCCTCAAGCACGACCGTGACACAGCACTTGGGGCCGCGCCCGCCGCCGCCCCCGCGCGAACACCCAAACATGGCGCTTTTCGCCCCAAACCGCCGCCCCCGCCGCGCGCACAAAGCCGCCCCTCCCCGCTGTCAATCACCGCCACGGCGCCTTCCTATTGGCCAGCACCCCGCGGTGTGGGCGGGATTAGGAGTGATTGACAGCGAGCTGGAGTCACGTGACTCCCCCCACAGCCGCGCCGCTTGGGGGGGGGGGGAAAAAGGCGAGGCCCCCCCCCCCCCGTCACTCACCTGAGGCGCCCCCGCTCCTCGCCGCGACCCCCGGGCTCTTCCCCGCTTCATCCGCCCCCTTTGGGCTCCCCATCGATCCCTTCCACCCCAAAAAAACACCCCGAGGTCGGGGGTAAAAAAAAAAAAACAGCTAAAAAAAAAATAAAAAAACCCATCCCGGGGCAGAAAAGGGAGCCGCGCGCGCTACGTCACCCGCGCGCTGATTGGCCGGCTGGGAGGGGTCACGTGGCTCCGCGGAGGCTCCCACGGGTTCCCATTCATGACCTCGACCCCCCCCACCTCGCTTCCCGCGCGCGCGCTCCCGCCCCGAGCGCGCGCGCGCGTGTGTGGCGGGAAAAGCTGCGCGGGGGTCCTAAGCGCCGCGCGCATGCGCAGTTGAGAGCCGCGCCGCAGCCTCGGGGGGGGGCGGAGTTTTGGGGTGGGGGGGACCCAAAAATTGGGGGGGGGGGGAGGGGTCCCAAAAATTCCAGGGTGTCCCCACGATATTCCCAGGGTGTCCCCGTGCCATCCGCGGTGACGTCAGAATTGTCACTCGTGCCCCCCTAATTAACCCCAGGCTGCTCATTAACCCCCGTGACGTCATGGGGGGGCCCCCTGACTTTTGGGGGGCTCAGGGAGGGGTGGGGGGGGTTCCCAAAAATTCCAAGGGTGTCCCCACGGCATTCCCAGGGTGTCCCCGTGCCACCCCTGATGACGTCACAATTGTCACTCGTGCCCCCCTAATTAACCCCAGGCTGCTCATTAACCCCTCTGACGTCACCTGTGGGGGTCCCCCTGACTTTTGGGGGTCCCTAAATTTCCAGGGGTGTCCCCAAGGGGGTCCGCGACATTCCCGGGATGTCCCCGTGCCACCCGCTGTGACGTCACAATTGTCACTCGTACCCCCCTAATTAACCCCAGGCCGGTCATTAACCCCTGTGACGTCATGGGGGGGCTCAGGGAGGGTGGGGGGGTCCCAAAAATTCCAAGGGTGTCCCCACGGCATTCCCAGGGTGTCCCCATGCCACCCCTGATGACGTCACAATTGTCACCCGCGCCCCCCTAATTAACCCCAGGCCTCTCATTAACCCCCGTGACGTCACCCCCTGATTTTTAGGGGTCCCCACGGGTGACAGGGGGGGGTGTCCCCAACCCCTCGCGACCCTCGGGAGGGTCCCGGTGCCACCCGCGGTGTCCCCACGGCTCTGTCACCGCCACCGCGCCGCGCTCGGGGCTTCCCTGCCTGGCAACAGATGACGCAACACCCGCCGAGCGCTCCCATTGGCTGCGACCGGGTCGGGGGCGCGGGTGGGGACTTTGGGGACTCGGAGGGGACACGGAAGGGACATGGGCGACCTCGGGGGGCTCGCGGTGGCGCTGGCCTGGGGGGTTTTTGTCGCTGTCGCCGGCGGTGACCCCGGTAGGAGGTGGCGGAGGGGGAGGGGAGGGAGGGGACACGCTGAGGGAGGGGACGCGCGGTGGCTCCGCGGGGGTTTTGTCGCTGTCGCCGGCGGTGGCGCCGGTGGGAGGTGGCGGAGGGGGAGGGGACGCGCGGTGGCTTGGCGGCGGGGGTCTCACTTCGGTGTTTGTCGCCTCTTTTTTGTCGCCTCCCTGTCCCCCTCTCCCTGTCCCTCTCCCCTCTCACTTCCCTGTTCCCTCCTTGGCCCCTCTCCACTTCCTTAAAACTCCTCCCTCCCTGTCCCTTCCCTGTCCCCTCTTTGTCACCTCCCTGTCCCTCCCTGTCCCCTCTCTGTCCCTCCCTGTCCCTCCCTGTCCCCTCTCTGTCCCTCCCTGTCCCTTCCCTGTCCCCTCCCTGTCCCCTCCCTGTCCCCTCTCTGTCCCCTCTCTGTCACCTCCCTCTCCCCTTTCCTCACTTTTCCTGTCCCGTTCCTTCTCCCTTCCCAATTTTCCCTCTCCCCATTCCCTCTCCCTCTCCCTCTCCCTTTCCTCTCCCCCTTCCCTATTTTCCTCTCCCCTTCCTTATTCCCCTCTCCCTCTCCCTCTTCCTTCCCTATTTTCCCTCTCCCTCCCTCCTTCCCTGTCCCCTCCTTCTCCCCTTTTCCTTCTCCCTTCCCTATTTCCCCTCTCCCCTTTCCCTCTCCCTCTCTTTCCTTATTCCCCTCTCCCTCTCCCTTTCCTCTCCCCCTTCCCTATTTTCCATCTCCCGTCTCCCTCTCCCCTTTCCCTCTCTCCTTCCCTCTCCCTTTCCCTATTTCCCCTCTCTCTCTCCCTCTCCCCTTCCTTATTTCCCCTCTCCCTCTCCCCATTCCCTCTCCCTCTCCCATTTCCTATTTCCCCTTTCCCTCTCCCCTTCCCCATTCCCTCTCCCTCTCCATGTCCCCTTCCTTATTCCTTTTCCCCTCTCCCTCTCCCTCTCCCCTCTCCCTATTCCCTCTCCCTCTCCCATTCCCTATCTCCCATTCCCTATTTCCCTCTCACCCATTCCGCTCTCCCTCTCTCCACTCCCCATCCCTCTCCTCTCCTTATTCCCCTCTCCCTCTCCCTCTCCCTCTCCCTTCCCCATTCCCTCTCCCTCTCCCTTCCCTCTCCCTCTCCCTCTCCCCACTCCCTATTTTCCCTCCTCCCTCTCGCCTCTCCCTCTCCCCTCTCCTCTCCCTTTCTCCCTCTCCCTCCCCCTCTCCCTCTCTCTCCCCTCTCCCTCTCCCCTCTCCCTCCCCTCTCCCTCGTCCTCTCCCTCTCAGCCCTCTCCCCCTCTCCTCTCTCGCCCTCTTCCCTCCTCCCTCTCCCCTCCTCCCTCCCCTCCCCCTTCCCTCTGCCTTCCTTATTTCCCCGCTCCCCTCTCCTCTCCCCCCCGCTCCCCTCCTCTCCCATTCCCCTCTCCTCTCCCTATTTTCCCTCTCCCCTCCCCTTCCGCATTCCCTCTCCCTTCCCATCTCCCTTTCCCTCTCCCCTTCCCTATTCCCCTCCGCTCTCCCTCTCCTTCCCTATTTCCCTCTCCCTCTCCATTCCCATCTCCCCTCTCCCCTCTTTCCCATTCCTTTCCTTCCTTCCTCCCCCCCCCCCCTATTTTTTTTCCCCCTCCTTTTTTCCCCCTTCTCCCTCTCCCTCTCCCCATTCCCTCTCCCTCTCCCTCTCCCTCTCCCCTCTCCCTCTCCCCGCAGCCCCCTCCCCTCCTCCCCACACTCTGGCCGAGGTCCTCTCGTGCCAGCCGGACCCTCCCTCCGTGTCGCTCTCGGTCACCCTGGACGGCCAGGGCCTCTTCTGGTTCGATTTCCCGGGATCGCGCTGGAATCCCGGGAATCCCGGGCTCCCCCCGTGGCCTCCGGAGCTGGAGAAGCCCGAGAGGATCCTCCCGGAATCCCAACTGTGCCGCCAAATCCTGGGAATTCTCGGCCGGCAGCTCACGGGACTCGTGCCCGAGGCGAGGGGTGGGTGAGGGGGAAAAGTGGGAATGGAGGGGTGGGAAATGTGGGGGAAATTTGGGATGAAAGGGTGGAAAATGTGGGAAAAATTCGGGATGAAAGGGTGGAAAATGTGGGAAAAATTCGGGATGAAAGGGTGGGAAATGTGGGAAAAATTTGGGGATGAAAGGGTGGGAAATGTGGGAGAATTTGGGGATGGAAGCGTGGAAATTGTCGGGAAAAAATGAGAAGGGATGGAAAATGGGGGAGAAATTGGGGGGAAAAGGGATGGGAAATGTGGGGAAAATTGGGGAAAAAAGGGATGGAAAGTGTGGGAAAAATGGGAATGAAGCGGTGGGAATTGGGGGAGAAATTTGGGATGAAAGGGTGGAAAATGTGGGAAAAATTTGGGAAAAAGGGATGGAAAATGTGGGGGAAAATTGGGGGGAAAAGGGATGGAAAATATGGAAAAATTGGGGAAAAAAGGGTGGGAATTGGGGGGAAAATTGGGAAAACAGGGATGGGAAATGTGGGGAAAAATGGGGAAAAAAGGATGGGAAATGTGGGGAAAATTTGGGATGAAAGGGTGGAAAATGTGGGAAAAATTTTGGGATTGGGGGATGGGAAATGTGGGGAAAAAATGGGATGGAAAGGGTGGGAAATGGGGGAAAAATTGGGAAAAAAGGGATGGAAAGTGTGGGAAAAATGGGAATGAAGGGGTGGGAATTGGGGGAGAAATTGGGGATGAAAGGGTGGAAAATGTGGGAAAAATTGGGGGAAAGGGGATGGAAAATGTGGGGGAAAATTGGGGGGAAAAAGGGATGGGAAATGTGGGAAAAATTTGGGATGAAAGGGTGGAAAATGTGGAAGAAAATTGGGATGGAAGGGATGGAAAATGTGGGGAAAAAATGGGATGGAAAGGGTGGGAAATGGGGGAAAAATGGGGAAAAAGGGATGGAAAGTGTGGGAAAAATGGGAATGAAGGGGTGGGAATTGGGGGAGAAATTGGGGATGAAAGGATGGAAATTGTGGGAAAATTTTGGAATAAAGCAGTGGGAATTAGGGGAGAAATTGGGGAAAAAAGGGATGGGAAATGTGGGAAAAAATTGGGATGAAAGGGTGGAAAATGTGGGAAAATTTGGGATGGAAGGGATGGAAAATGTGGGGAAAAATGGGATGGAAAGGGTGGGAAATGGGGGGAAAATTTGGGAAAAAGGGATGGAAAATGTGGGAAAAATGGGAATGAAGGGGTGGGAATTGGGGGAAAAATTGGGGATGAAAGGGATGGAAAATGGGGGAGAAATTGGGGGAAAAAGGGATGGGAAATGTGGGGAAGATTGGGAAAAAAGGGATGGGAAATGTGGGAAAAATGGGGAAAAAAGGGTGGGAATTGGGGGGAAAATTGGGAAAACAGGGATGGGAAATGTGGGGAAAAATGGGGAAAAAAGGATGGGAAATGTGGGGAAAATTTGGGATGAAAGGGTGGAAAATGTGGGAAAAATTGGGGAAAAAAGGGTGGGAATTGGGGGGAAAAATGGGGATGGAAAGGGTGGAAATTGGGGGCAATTTTGGGGGATGAAGGGATGGAAAAATATGGGAAAAATTGGGGAAAAAAGGGATGGAATTTGGGGGGATGAAGGGACGGAAAAACGTGGAAAAATTTGGGAATGAATGGGGCTGGAAACTGTGAAAAAATTCGGGAATGAAACCACGGAATAACTCAGGGGGATGGAGGGAACGGAAAACCTTGGGAATGCAGGAAAAAGACGGGAATAAAACAACCTCAAAAAACGGGAAAAGCTCCGGAAAAAAACCTTGGGAACGACCCCAAAAACCCGGGAATTTCACATCCTGGTGGATCCCACTGTCCCTTTTTCCCCCAGGAATTCCGGCGGTTTCGGTTTTCCCGGCTTTTCCGCCGGTTTTGGGAGAAGCCAACACCTTGGTGTGCCTGGTGGAGAA
Organism: Eopsaltria australis; assembly: GCA_034509425.1. NCBI lineage: Eukaryota > Metazoa > Chordata > Aves > Passeriformes > Petroicidae > Eopsaltria > Eopsaltria australis. The sequence continues at coordinate 3,894 of JAVTVJ010004810.1, read as the reverse complement.
CATCTTCCCTCCCTCGCTGGACATCAGCTGGACGCTGGCCGGAGCCGTGGTCACTCAGGGGGTCACTCACGGCCCCTTCATGTCCAGCCCTGACCTGACCTTTGTCCGGTTTTCCCGGATTTCCATCATTCCGGCGGCCGGAGACGTCCACGCCTGCGTGGTCACCTCCAGGAGGGACAATGCCACCGTGGTGGCTTATTGGGGTGAGATGGGGGGGGGTGGAATTTGGGGGGGTTTGGGGGGTTTTGGGATTTTTGGGGATTTTTGGGGGGGTCTGGGATTTTTTTGGGGGATTTTTTGGGGATTTTTTGGTGGAATTTTTTGGGATTTTTTGGGGGTTTTAGATTTTTAGGGTTTTTTCTATTTTTTGGGATTTTTTTGGGGGATTTTTTGGGGGATTTTTTTTTTTGGGGATTTTTTGGGGATTTTTTGGGGATTTTTGGGGATTTTTGGGGATTTTTGGAGTGATTTTTTGAGATTTTAGGGGATTTTTTGGAGGGACTTTTTAGGGATTTTTTTGGGATTTTGGGGGAATTTTGGGGATTTTTTTGGTGGTTTTGGGGGAATTTTGGGGATTTTTTTGGGATTTTTTTTTTATTTTTGGGGGTTTGGGGAATTTTTTTGGGATTTTTAGGGATTTTTTGGGGATTTTTTTGAGATTTTTGGGGATTTTTGAGATTCTTGAGAGATTTTTTGAGGATTTTTTGGGGATTTTTGGGGATTTTTTTCGGATTTTTGGGGATTTTATTTGGGTTTTTTGGGGATTTTTGAGAGATTTTTTGAGGATTTTTTGGGGATTTTTGGGTATTTTTTGAGATTTTTTGGATTTTTTTTGTGATTTTATTGGGGATTTTTGGGGATTTTTTAGGGATTTTTTTTATTTTTAGGGGATTTTTGGGGATTTTTTTTTTGATTTTTTGGGATTTTTGGGGATTTTTGGGGATTTTTTGGGGGGATTTTTTGGGGGATTTTTAGGGGATTTTTGGGGATTTTTTTGGATTTTGGGGGATTCTTTGGGGATTTTATTGGGGTTTTTTGGGGATTTTTTGGGATTTTCAGGGGACTTTTTGGGGATTTTTTGGGGATTTTTGAGAGATTTTTGGAGGATTTTTTGGGGATTTTTGGGGCATTTTTTGAGATTTTTTGGAATTTTTTTAGGATTTCATTGGAGATTTTATCTGGGATTTTTTGGGATTTTTAGGGGATTTTTTGGGGATTTTTTTCAAATTTTGGGGGATTTTTTTGGGATTTTTTGGGGTTTTTTGGGGGGTTTTTTTGGGATTTTTTTGGGGTTTTTTGGGGTTATTTTGGGAATTTTTGGGGGTTTTTTGGGAATTTTTTAGGGTTTTTTGGGATTTTTTTGGGATTTTTTTGGGATTTTTTTGGGTTTTTTTGAGGGATTTTCCAGAGATTTTTTGGCGATTTTTGTGGGGTTTTTTGGGATTTTTTGGGAATGTTTTTGGGGTAATTTTTGGGATTTTTTGTCTCATTTTTTGGGGTTTTATTTTAGGGATTTTTGGGGTATTTGAGGCGATTTTTTTTTATTATTTTTTGGGTGATTTTTGGGGATTTTTGAAGGGGTTTTTTGAGGATTTTTTTTGGAATTTCTTTTGGGATTTTTTTGTGGATTTTCCGGGTGTTTTTGGGGGATTTTGGGGGGATTTTGGGGGACTGGGATCATCTCAGGGTGATGGAGAAGTTGGGGGATTTCTGGGGGTTCAGCACCACCTACTCTGGCTACAGCACCGAGAGCCTGGTGCAGAGGATCGCTGAGGTTTGGGCCTTTTTTGGGGTTTCTGGGTTTTTGGGAATTTTTTGGGATTTTTTTTGGATTTTTTGGGGTTTTTTTGGCATTTTTTGGGATTTTTTTAGGGTTTTTTGGGGTTTTTAGGGGATTTTTTGGGATTTTTTTGGGGTTTTTAGGGGATTTTTTTGGGTTTTTTAGGGGATTTTTTGGGGTTTTTTAGGGGATTTTTTTTGGGTTTTTTTACGGGGATTTTTTGGGATTTTTTTGGGTTTTTTTGGGATCTTGTTGGGGTTTTTTTTTGGAATTTTTGGGGTTTTTTAGGGGATTTTTTGGATTTTTTGGGGTTTTTGGGATTTTTTGGGTTTTTTTTTAGGGGATTTTTGGGGATTTTTTGGCGGATTTTGGGATTTTTTAGGGGATTTTTTGGGGTTTTTTAGGTTGATTTTTTGGGATTTTTTTAGGGATTTTTTTGGGTTTTTTTGGGATTTTTTGGGATTTTTTTAGGGTTTTTTGGGGGATTTTTTGGGGTTTTTAGGGGATTTTTTGGGATTTTTTGGGGATTTTTTGGGGGGTTTTAGGGGATTTTTTGGGGTTTTTTAGGGGATTTTTTGGGGGTTTTTAGGGGATTTTTTTGGGTTTTTTTGGGGATTTTTTTTGGGTTTTTAGGGGATTTTTTATTTGGGGATTTTTTTGGGGGGATTTTTGTGGGTTATTTTTGGGGATTTTTTTGAGGGTTTTTTTTGGGATTTTTTAGGTATTTAGGGGATTTTTGGGATTTTTTTTGGATTTTTGGGGTTTTAGGGGATTTTTTGGGGGATTTTTGGGGGTTATTTTGGGAATTTTTGGGGTTTTTTTGGGAATTTTTTAGGGTTTTTTGGGATTTTTAGTGGTTTTTTTGGGATTTTTTTGGGTTTTTTGAGAGATTTTCTAGAGATTTTTTGGCAATTTTTGAGGGGTTTTTTGGGATTTTTTGGGAATGTTTTTGGGGTAATTTTTGGGATTTTTTGGGATTTTTTGGGGATTTGTTGTCTAATTTTTTGGGGTTTTATTTTAGGGATTTTTGGGGTATTTTGGGCGATTTTTTTTTATTATTTTTGGGTGATTTTTGGGGATTTTTGAAGGGGTTTTTTGAGGATTTTTTTTGGAATTTCTTTTGGGATTTTTTTGGGATTTTTTGTCTCATTTTTTGGGGTTTTATTTTAGAGATTTTTGTGATTTTTGGGGATTTTTTGGCGATTTTTTAAAATTATTTTTTGGGGGATTTTTGAAGGGATTTTTTGAGGATTTTTTTGGGATTTCTTTGGGGATTTTTTTGTGGCTTTTCCGGGTGTTTTTGGGGGATTTTGGGGGAGTTTTGGGAGACTGGGATCATCTCAGGGTGATGGAGAAGTTGGGGGATTCCTGGGGGTTCAGCACCACCTACTCTGGCTACAGCACCGAGAGCCTGGTGCAGAGGATCGCTGAGGTTTGGGCCTTTTTGGGGTTTTGGGATTTTTTGGGAATTTTTGGGATTTTTTGGGGATTTTTTGGGGGTTTTTTGGGGTTTTTAGGGGATTTTTTGGGATTTTTTGGGATTTTTTGGGGTTTTTTGGATTTTTTGATTATTTGGGGGTTTTTGGTTTTGGGATTTTTTGGGATTTGTTGGATTTTTAGGGGATTTTTTGGGGATTTTTCTGGATTTCTTTTGGTTTTTTGTGATTTTTTGGGTTTTTTTAGGTTTTGGGGTTTTTAGGGGATTTTGGGATTTTTTGGGGTTTTTAGGGATTTTTGGAGGTTTTGGGAATTTTTGGGGTTTAAGATTTTTGGGATTTGGGGTTTTTGGGGTTTAGGATTTGGGTTTTCTGGAATTTTTGGCATTTTTGTTTTTTTAGTGAATTTTGATTTTGGGGATTTTTTAGGGATTTTTGGGGGATTTTTCGGGGATTTTTTTTTGGGGATTTTTTAGGGATTCTTGCGGATTTTTTAGGGATTTTTTGGGGGTTTTTTTAGGGATTTTTTGGGGATTTTTTAGGGATTTTTTTGGGAATTTTTAGGATTTTTAAGGGGATTTTGGGGGATTTTTTGGGATTCTTTTGGGATTTTTTGCGGGATTTTTTGGGATTTTTTGGGGATTTTTTTTGATTTTTGGGGATTTTTTAGGGATTTTT
>JAVTVJ010004808.1:0-11838 GCA_034509425.1 Eopsaltria australis | reverse complement strand
TTCGGGACCAAGTGCGCATGCGCCGAGTACATCCGGGCACTGCGGCGGCTATTTTGGTAATTCGGGACCAAGTGCGCATGGCCGAGTACATCCGGGTACTGCGGCGGCCATTTTGGTAGTTCGGGACCAAATGCGCATGCGCGGAGTACATCCGGGCACTTCATCGGCCATTTTGGTAGTTCGGGACCAAGTGCGCATGCGCGGAGCACATCCTTGCACTTCGGCGGCCATTTTGGTAGTTCGGGACCAAGTGCGCATGCGCCGAGTACATCCGGGCACTGCGGCGGCCATTTTGGTAGTTCTGTACCTAGTGCGTATGCGCCGAGTACATCCGGGCACTGGGGCGGCCATTTTGGTAGTTCGAGACCAATTGCGTATGCGCCGAGTATATCCGGGTACTGCAGCGGCCATTTTGGTAGCTCAGGGCTTAATGAGCATGCGCGGAGTACATCCGGGCACTGCGGCGGCCATTTTTGTAATTCAGGGCCTACTGAGCATGCGCAGAGTACATCCGGGTACTGCGGCGGCCATTTTTTGTAGTTCGGGACAAAGTGCGAATGCGCCGACTACATCCTGGCACTGCGGCGGCCATTTTGGTAGTTCGGGACCAAGTGCGCATGCGCCGAGAACATCCGGGTCCTGCGGCGGCCATTTTTGTAGTTCGGGACAAAGTGCGCATGCGCGGAGTACATCCGGTCGCTTCGGCGGCCATTTTGGTAATTTGGGTCGAATTGCGCATGCGCCGAGTACATCCAGGCACTGCGGCGGCCATTTTGGTAGTTCGGGACCAATTGCGCATGCGCCGAGTACAACCGGGTACTGCGGCGGCCATTTTGGTAGTTCAGGACCAATTGCACATGCGCCGAGTACATCCGGGCACTGCGGCCGCCATTTTGGTAGTTCAGGACCAATTGCACATGCGCCGAGTACATCCGGGTACTGCGGCGGCCATTTTTATAGTTCGGGACCAAGTGCACATGTGCTGAGTACATCCGGGCACTGCGGCGGCCATTTTGGTAGTTCGGGACCAAGTGCGCATGCGCCGAGTACATCCGGGTACTGCGGCGGCCATTTTGGTAGTTCGGGACCAAGTGCGCATGCGCCGAGTACATCCGGGTACTGCCGCGGCCATTTTGGCGTCTTGAAATGTGCTGCGCATGCGCCGAGTAAATCGAGGAACTGCGGCAGCCATATTGGAGTCCGGAGGCGTAGTACGCATGTGCGGAGTACATCCGGGCACTGCGGCGGCCATTTTGGTAACTCAGGGCCTTCTGAGCATGCGCGGAGTAAATCCGGGTCCTGCGGCGGCCATTTTGGTAGTTCGGGACCAAGTGCGAATGCGCCGAGTACATCCGGGCACTGCGGCGGCAATTTTGGTAGTTCAGGGCTTACTGAGCATGCGCGGAGTACATCCGGGCACTGCGGCAGCCATTTTGGTAATCCAGGGCCTACTGAGCATGCGCGGAGTACATCCGGGTCCTGCGGCGGCCATTTTGGTAGTTCGGGATCCACTTCGCATGCGGGGAGTACATCCCGGCACTGCGGTGGCCATTTTGGTAGTTGAGGCTATTGCGGCATGCGCCGAGTACATCCGGGCACTGCGGCAGCCATATTGGAGTCTGGAGGCGTAGTAAGCATGCGCCGAGTACATCCGGGTTCCTGCGGCGGCCATTTTGGTAGTTCGGGATCCAGTGCGCATGCGCGGAGTACATCCGGGTACTGCGGCGGCCATTTTGGTAGTTCGGGACCAATTGCGCATGCGCCGAGTACATTCGGGTACTGCGGCGGCCATTTTGGTAGTTTCGGGACCAAGTGCGCATGCGCCGAGTACATCCGGGCACTGCGGCGGCCATTTTGGTAGTTTCGGGACCAAGTGCGCATGCGCCGAGCACATCTGGGCACTGCGGCGGCCTTGGTAGTTCTAGACCAATTGCGCATGCGCGGAGTACATCCGGGCACTGCGGCGGCCATTTTGGTAGTTCGGGACCAAGTGCGCATGCGCGGAGTACATTTGGGCTTTGCAGCGGCCATTTTGGTAGTTCGAGACCTAGTGCGCATGCGCCGAGTACATCCGGGCACTGCGGCGGCCATTTTGGTAGTTCGGGACAAAGTGCGCATGCGCCGAGTACATCCGGGCACTGCGGCGGCGATTTTGGCGTCTAGAAATGTGCTGCGAATGGGCCGAGTAAATCCGGGCACTGCGGCAGCCATATTGGAGTCCGGAGGCGTAGTACGCATGTGCCGAGTACATCCGGGCACTGCGGCGGCCATTTTGGTAGTTCGGGGACAAAGTCGCATGCGCCGAGTGCATTCGGGTAGTGCGGCGGCATTTTGGTAGTTCGGACAGTAGTGCGGCCATGCGCCGAAGTACATCCGGGCACTGCGGCGGCCATTTTGACGTCTAGAAATGTTCTGAGTCATGCGCGAGTAAATCCGGCAGTTGCGGCAGACATATTGGAGTCCGGAGGCGTAGTAGGCATGTGCGGAGTACATCCGGGCACTGCGCGGCCATTTTGTAGTTTGGGACCAGTTGCGGAAAAATGCGCGCGAGTACATCCGGTGCACTGCGGCGGCCATTTTTGGTGTTCGGGACCAAAGTGCGGCATGCCGCAGTACATCCGGGCACGTGCGGCGGCCATTTTGGGTAGTTTCGGGACCAAGTGCGCATAGCGCCGAGTACATCCGGGCACTTCGGCGGCCGTTTTGGTATTTTCGGGGATTAATGCGAATGCGCCGAGTACATCCGGGCAACTTGGCGGCGGCCATTTTGGTACTTCAGGGCCTACTGAGCATGCGCGGTGTAAATCCGGGTCCTGCGACGGCCATTTTGGTAGTTCGGGATCCAGCGCGCATGCGCGGAGTACATCCGGGTCCTGCGGCGGCCATTTTGGTAGTTCGGGACCAAGTGCGCATGCGCCGAGTACATCCGGGCACTGCGGCGGCCATTTTCATAGTTCAGGACCAATTGCGCATGCGCGAGTACATCCGGGCACTGCGGCGGCAATTTTGGTAATTCGGGACCAAGTGCGCATGCGCCGAGTACATCCGGGCACTGCGGCGGCCATCTTGGTTGTTCGGGACCAAGTGCGAATGCGCCGAGTACATCCGAGCTCTTCGGCGGCCATTTTGGTAGTTCGGGACGCAGTGCGCATGCGCCGAGTACATCCGGGTACTGCGGCGGCCATTTTGGTAGTTCGGGACCAAGTGCGCATGCGCCGAGTACATCCGGGCACAGCGGCGGCCATTTTGTAGTTCGGGACCAAGTGCGCATGCGCCGAGTACATCCGGGCACTGCGGCGGCCATTTTGGTAGTTCGGGACCAATTGCGCATGCGCGGAGTACATCCGGGACTGCGGCGGCCATTTTGGTAGTTCGGGACCAAGTGCGCATGCGCCGAGTACATCCGGGCACTGCGGCGGCCATTTTGGTAGTTCGGGACCAAGTGCACATGCGCGGAGTACATCCGGGTCCTGCGGCGGCCATCTTGGCAGTTCGGGACTAATTGCGCATGCGCCGAGTACATCCGGGTACTGCGGCGGCCATTTTTTGAGTCCAGAGATCTAATGAGCATGCGCGGAGTACATCCGGGTACTGCGCCGGCCATTTTATAGTTCTGTACCTAGTGCGCATGCGCCGAGTACATCCGGGTACTGCGGCGGCCATTTTGGTAGTTCGGACGTAGTGCGCATGCGCCGAGTACATCCGGGTACTGCGGCGGCCATTTTGGTAGTTCAGGGCTTACTAAGCATGCGCGGAGTACATCCGGGCACTGCGGCGGCCATTTTGGTAATCCAGGGCCTACTGAGCAAGCGCGGAGTACATCCGGGTCCTGCGGCGGCCATTTTGGTAGTTCGGGATTCACTTCGCATGCGCGGAGTACATCCCGGAACTGCGGCGGCCATTTTGGTAGTTCGAGGCCTATTGCGCATGCGCCGAGTACATCCGGGCACTGCGGCAGCCATATTGGAGTCCGGAGGCGTAGTACGCATGTGCGGAGTACATCCGGCACTGCGGCGGCCATTTTGGTAGTTCGGGACCAAGTGCGCATGCGCCGAGTACATCCGGGTACTGCGGCGGCCATTTTGGTAGTTCGGGACCAATTGCGCATGCGCAGTACATCGGGCACTGCAGCGGCATTTTGGTAGTCCGGGACAAGTGCGCAACTGCGCCGGAGTACATCCGGTACTGCGGCGGCCATTTGTTTGTATTCTGCGACAAGTGCGAATGCGCCGAGTACAATCTCGGGCACTGCGCGGCCAAATCTTTGGGTAGTTCGGGACAAGTGCGCATGCGCGGAGTACATCCAGGCACTGCGGCGGCCTTTTTGGTAGTTCGGGACCAATTGCGAATGCGTGGAGTACATCCGGGCACTGCGGCGGCCATTTTGGTCGTTCAGGACAAATTGCGCATGCGCCGAGTACAACCGGGTACTGCGGCGGCCATTTTGGTAGTTCGGGACCAAGTGCGCATGCGCCGAGTACATCCGGGCACTGCGGGGCCCATTTTGGTAGTTCGGGACCAAGTGCGCATGCGCCGAGTACATCCGGGCACTGCGGCGGCCATTTTGGTAGTTCGGGACCAATTGCGCATGCGCCGAGTACATCCGGGCACTGCGCGGCCATTTTGGTAGTTCGGGACCAAGTGCGCATGCGCCGAGTACATCCGGGCACTGCGGCGGCCATTTTGGTAGTTCGGGACCAAGTGCGCATGCGCCGAGTACATCCGGGTACTGCGGCGGCCATTTTGGTAGTTCGGGACGAAGTGCGCAAACGCCGAGTACATCCGGGCACTGCGGCACCCATTTTGGCATCTAGAAATGTGCTGCGCATGCGCCGAGTACATCCGGGCACTGCGGCAGCCATATTGGAGTCCGGAGACGTAGTACGCATGTGCGGAGTACATCCGGGCACTGCGGCGGCCATTTTGGTAACTGAGGGCCTACTGAGCATCCGCGGAGTGCATCCGGGTCCTTCGGCGGCCATTTTGGTAGTTCGAGACCAAGTGCGAATGCGCCGAGTACATCCGGGCACTGCGGCAGACATTTTGGTAGTTCGGGACCAATTGCGATGCGCCAAGTACAACGGGGTACTGCTGCGGCCATTTTGGTAGTTCGGGACCAAGTGCGCATGCGCCGAGTACATCCGGGTCCTGCGGCCGCCATTTTGGTAGTTCGGGACAAAGTGCACATGCGCCGAGTACATCCGGGCACTTCGGCAGCCATTTTGGCAGTTCGGGAACAATTGCGCATGCGCCGAGTAAATCTTGGCACTGCGGCGGCCATTTTGGTAGTTCGGGACCAAGTGCGCATGCGCCGAGTACATCCGGGCACTGCGGCGGCCATTTTGGTCGTTCAAGACCAAGTGCGCATGCGCCGAGTTTATCCGTGTCCTGCGGCGGCTATTTTTGTAGTTCGGGACCAAGTGCGCATGCGCTGAGTACATCCGGGCACTGCGGCGGCCATTTTGGTAGTTCGGGACCAAGTGCGCATGCGCCGAGTACATCCGGGTACTGCGGCGGCCATTTTGGTAGTTCGGGACGAAGTGCGCAAACGCCGAGTACATCCGGGCACTGCGGCGGCCATTTTGGCGTCTAGAAATGTGCTGCGCATGCGCCGAGTTAATCTGGGCACTGCGGCAGCCATATTGGAGTCCGGAGACGTAGTACGCATGTGCGGAGTACATCCAGGCACTGCGGCGGCCATTTTGGTAACTCAGGGCCTACTGAGCATGCGCGGAGTACATCCGGGTCCTGCGGCGGCCATTTTGGTAGTTCAGGACCACGTGCGAATGCGCCGAGTACATCCGGGCACTGCGGCGGCCATTTTGGTAGTTCGGGACCAAGTGCGCATGCGCCAAGTACAACCGGTTACTGCGGCGGCCATTTAGGTAGTTCGGGACCAAGTGCGCATGCGCTGAGTACATCCAGGTACTGCGGCGGCCATTTTCGTAGTTCGGGACCAAGTGCGCATGCGCCGAGTACATCCGGGCACTGCGGCGGCCATCTTGGTAGTTCGGGACCAAGTGCGCATGCGCCGAGTACATCCCTGCACTGCGGCGGCCATTTTGGTGGTTCGGGACTAATTGCGCATGCGCCGAGTACATCCGTGTGCTCCGGCGGCCATTTTGGTAGTTCAGGGCTTACTGAGCATGCGCAGAGTACATCCGGGTCCTGCAGCGGCCATTTTGGTAATTCAGGGCCTACTGAGCATGCGCGGAGTACATCCGGGTCCTGCGGCGGCCATTTTGGTAGTTCGGGATCCAGTGCGCATGCGCCGAGTACATCCGGGCACTGCGGCGGCCATTTTGGTAGTTCGGGACCAATTGCGCATGCGCGAGTACATCCGGGCACTCCGGCGGCCATTTTGGTAGTTCGGGACCAAGTGCGCATGTGCGGAGTACATCCGGGCACTGCGGCGGCCATTTTGGTAGTTCGGGACCAAGTGCGCATGCGCGAGTACATCCGGGTACTTCTGCGGCCATTTTGGTAGATCGGGACCAATTGCGCATGCGCCGAGTACATCCGGGTACTGCGCGGCCATTTTGTAGGTACCAGTGCGCATGTGCCGAGTACATTGCGGCGGCCATTTTGGTAGTTCGGGACCAAGTGCGCATGCGCCGAGTACATCAGGGCACTGCAGCGGCCATTTTGGTAGTTCAGGTCCAATTGCGCATGCGCCGAGTACATCCGGGCACTGCGGCGGCCATTTTTTGAGTCCAGAGATCTAATGAGCATGCGCGGAGTACATCCGGGTACTGCGGCGGCCATTTTCGTAGTTCGGTACCTAGTGCGCATGCGCCGAGTACATCCGGGTACTGCGGCGGCCATTTTGGTAGTTCGGACGTAGTGCGCATGCGCCGAGTACATCCGGGTACTGCGGCAGCCATTTTGGCGTCTAGAAATGTGCTGCGCATGCGCCGAGTAAATCCGGACACTGCGGCAGCCATATTGGAGTCCGGAGGCGTAGTAGGCATCTGCCGAGTACATCCGGGCACTGCGGCGGCCATTTTGGTAGTTAGGGACAAAGTGCGCATGCGCCGAATGCATTCGGGTAGTGCGGCGGCCATTTTGGTAGTTCGGGACCAAGTGCGCATGCGCTGAGTTCATCCGGGTACTGCGGCGGCCATTTTGGGAGTTCAGGTTCTACTGCCCATGCGCCGAGTACATCCGGGCACTGCGGCGGCCATTTTGGCGTCTAGAAATGTGCTGCGCATGCGCCGAGTAAATCCGGGTACTGCGGCAGCCATATTGGAGTCCGGAGGCGTAGTACGCATGTGCGGAGTACATGCGGGCACTGCGGCGGCCATTTTGGTAGTTCGGGACCAAGTGCGCATGCGCCGAGTTCATCCGGGTACTGCGGCGGCCATTTTGGTAGTTCGGGACCAAGTGCGCATGCGCCGAGTACATCCGGGCACTGCGGCGGCCATTTTGGCGTCTAGAAATGTGCTGCGCATGCGCCGAGTAAATCCATGCACTGCGGCAGCCATATTGGAGTCCGGAGGCGTAGTACGCATGTGCGGAGTACATCCGGGCACTGCGGCGGCCATTTTGGTAGTTCGGGACGAAGTGCGCATGTGCAGAGTACATCCGGGTACTGCGACAGCCATTTTGGTAGTTCGGGACCAAGTGCGCATGCGCCGAGTACAGCCGGGTACTGCGGCGGCCATTTTGGGAGTTCGGGACCAAGTGCGCATGCGCGGCGTACATCCGGGCATTTCAGCGCCCATTTTGGTAGTTCGGTACCAAGTGCGCATGTGCCGAGTACATCCGGGTACTGCGGCGGCCATTTTGGTAGTTCGGGACCAAGTGCGCACGCGCTGAGTACATCCGGGCACTGCGGCGGCCATTTTGGTAGTTCGGGACCAAGTGCGCATGCGTCGAGTACATCCGGGTACTGCGGCGGTCATTTTGGTAGTTCGGGACCAAGTGCGCATGCGCCGAGTACATCCGAGCACTGCGGCGGCCATTTTGGTAGTTCGGGACCAAGTGCGCATGCGCCGAGTACATCGGGTACATCCGGTACTGCGGCGGCCATTTTGGTAATTCAGGGCCTCTGAGCATGCGCAGAGTACATCCGGGTCCTGCGGCGGCCATTTGGTAGTTCGGGACCAAGTGCGCATGCGCGGCGAGGAGTATCCGCATCAGGGTACTGCGGCGGCCATTTTGGTAGTTCGGGACCAAGTGCGCATGCGCCGAGTACATCCGGGCACTGCGGCGGCCATTTTTGGTAATTTGGGCCTGCGCATGCGCGGAGTACATCCGGGTACTGCGGCGGCCATTTTGGTAGTTCGGGACCAAGTGCGCATGCGCCGAGTACATCCGGGCACTGCGGCGGCCATTTTGGTAGTTCGGGATCCAGTGCGCATGCGCGGAGTACATCCGGCACTGCGGCGGCCATTTTGGTAGTTCGGGACCAATTGCGCATGCGCCGAGTACATCCGGGCACTGCGGCGGCCATTTTGGTAGTTCGGGACCAAGTGCGCATGCGCGGAGTACATCCGGGTCTTGCGGCGGCCATCTTGGCAGTTCGGGTCCAATTGCGCATGCGCCGAGTACATCCGGGTACTGCGGCGGCCATTTTTTCAGTCCAGAGATCTAATGAGCATGCGCGGAGTACATCCGGGTACTGCGCCGGCCATTTTGATAGTTCTGTACCTAGTGCGCGTGCGCCGAGTACATCCGGGTAGTGCGGCGGCCATTTTAGTAGTTCGGACGTAGTGCGCATGCGCCGAGTACATCCGGGTACTGCGGCGGCCATTTTGGCGTCTAGAAATTTGCTGCGCATGCGCCGAGTACATCCGGGCACTGCAGCAGCCATATTGGAGTCCGCAGGCGCAGTACGCATGTGCGGAGTACATCCGGGCACTGCGGTGGCCATTTTGGTAGTTTGGGACCAATTGCGCATGCGCGGAATACATCCGGGCACTGCGGCGGCCATTTTGGTAGTTCGGGACCAATTGCGCATGCGCGGAGTACATCTGGGCACTGCTGCGGCCATCTTGGTAGTTCGGGACAAAGTGCGCTTGCGCCGAGTACATCCGGGTACTGCGGCGGCCATCTTGGTAGTTCGGGACCAATTGCGCATGCGCCGCGTACATCCGGTACTGCGGCGGCCAATTTTTTTTGAGTCCAGAGATCTAATGAGCATGCGCGGAGTACATCCGGGACTGCGGCGGCCATTTTGATAGTTCTGTACCTAGTGCGCATGCGCCGAGTACATCCGGGCACTTCGGCGGCCATTTTGGTAGTTCGAACCAATTGCGCATGCGCCGAGTCATCCGGGACTGCGGCGGCCATTTTGGTAGTTCGGACAAGTTCGCATGCGCGGAGTACATCCGGGCACTGCGGCGGCCATTTTGGCGTCTAGAAATGTGCTGCGCATGCGCCGAGTACATCCGGGCACTGCGGTGGCCATCTTGGAGTTCGGAGACGTAGTACGCATGTGCGGAGTACATCCGGGCACTGCGGCGGCCATTTTGGTAACTCAGGGCCTACTGAGCATGCGCGGAGTACATCCGGGTCCTGCGGCGGCCATTTTGGTAATTCGGGACCAAGTGCGAATGCGCCGAGTACATCCAGGCTCTGCGGCGGCCATTTTGGTAGTTCGGGACCAATTGCGCATGCGCCAAGTACAACCGGGCACTGCGGCGGCCATCTTTGTAGTTCGGGACCAAGTGCGCATGCGCCGAGTACATCCGGGCACTGCGGCGGCCATTTTGGTAGTTCGGGACCAAGTGCGCATGCGCGGAGTACATCCGTGTCTTGCGGCGGCCATCTTGGCAGTTCGAGTCCAATTGCGCATGCGCCGAGTACATCCCTGCACTACGGCGGCCATTTTGGTGGTTTGGGACTAATTGCGCATGCGCCGAGTACATCCGTGTCCTGCGTCGGCCATTTTGATAGTTCAGGGCTTACTGAGCATGCGCGGAGTACATCCGGGTCCTGCAGCGGCCATTTTGGTAATTCAGGGCCTACAGAGCATGCGCGGAGTACATCCGGGTCCTGCGGCGGCCATTTTTGTAGTTCGGGATCCAGTGCGCATGCGCGGAGTACATCCGGGCACTTCGGCAGGCATTTTGGTAGTTCGGGACCAATTGCGCAAGCGCCGAGTACAGCCGGGTACTGCGGCGGCCATTTTGGTAGTTCGTGACCAAGTGCGCATGCGCCGAGTACATCCGGGCACTGCGGCGGCCATTTTGGCAGTTCGGGACCAATTGCGCATGCGCCGAGTACATCCGGGCACTGCGGCGGCCACTTTGGTAGTTCGGGACCAATTGCGCATGCGCGGAGTACATCCGGGCACTGCGGCGGCCATTTTGGTAGTTCGGGACCAATAGCGCATGCGCCGAGTACATTAAGGCACTGCGGCGGCCATTTTGGTAGTTCGGGACCAAGTGCGCATGCGCCGAGTACATCCGGGCACTGCGGTGGCCATTTTGGTAGTTCGGGACCAATTGCGCATGCGCCGAGTACATCCGGGCACTACGGCGGCCATTTTGGTAGTTCGGGACCAATTGTGCATGCACCGAGTAAATCCGGGCACTGGGGCGGCCATTTTGGTAGTTCGGACTTAATGCGCATGCGCCGAGTACATCCGGGTACTGCGGCGGCCATTTTGGTAGTTCGGACGTAGTGCGCGTGCGCCGAGTACATCCGGGTACTGCGGCGGCCATTTTGGCGTCTAGAAATGTGCTGCGCATGCGCCGAGAAAATCCGGGCACTGTAGCAGCCATATTGGAGTCCGGAGGCGTAGTACGCATGTGCGGAGTACATCCGGGCACTGCGGCGGCCATTTTGGTAGTTCGGGACGAAGTGCGCATGCGCCGAGTGCATTCGGGTAGTGCGGCAGCCATTTTGGAAGTTCAGGACCACGTGCGCATGCGCCGAGTTCATCCATGTACTGCGGCGGCCATTTTGGTAGTTCAGGTTCTACTGCGCATGCGCCGAGCACATCCGGGCACTGCGGCGGCCATTTTGGCGTCTAGAAATGTGCTGCGCATGCGCCGAGTAAATCTGGGTACTGCGGCAGCTATATTGGAGTCCGGAGGCGTAGTACGCATGTGCGGAGTACATGCGGGCACTGCGCCGGCCATTTTGGTAGTTCGGGACCAAGTGCGCATGCGCCGAGTGAATTCGGGTACTGCGGCGGCCATTTTGGTAGTTCAGGACCAAGTGCGCATGCGCCGAGTACATCCGGGCACTGCGGCGGCCATTTTGGTAGTTCGGGACCAAGTGCGCATGTGCAGACTGCATCCGGGTACTGCGACGGCCATTTTGGTAGTTCGGGACCACGTGCGCATGCACCGAGTACATCCGGGTACTGCGGCGGCCATTTTGGTAGTTCGGGACCAAATGCGCATGCGCGGAGTACATCCGGGCACTTCATCGGCCATTTTGGTAGTTCGGGACCAAGTGCGCATGCGCGGAGCACATCCTTGCACTTCGGCGGCCATTTTGGTAGTTCGGGACCAAGTGCGCATGCGCCGAGTACATCCGGGCACTGCGGCGGCCATTTTGGTTGTTCTGTACCTAGTGCGCATGCGCCGAGTACATCCAGGCACTGGGGCGGCCATTTTGGTAGTTCGAGACCAATTGCGCATGCGCCGAGTACATCCGGGTACTGCAGCGGCCATTTTAGTAGTTCAGGGCTTACTGAGCATGCGCGGAGTACATCTGGGCACTGCGGCGGCCATTTTTGTAATTCAGGGCCTACTGAGCATGCGCAGAGTACATCCTGGCACTGCGGCGGCCATTTTGGTAGTTCGGGACCAAGTGCGCATGCGCGGAGTACATCCGGGCGCTTCGGCGGCCATTTTGGTAATTCGGGACCAATTGCGCATG